>OY987257.1:51140650-51296803 GCA_963920725.1 Rhamphomyia laevipes
TTAATAAAATAAAGAAAAACTGAAGAATGAAAATAAAAATATAACACAAAAGTTAACATTAAAAAAACCTTAATTATAAAATAAATTCATAATTTCATAATATATTTTTTATCATAATAAAAACACATAAAACAAATAAAAATAAATTAAATAATTACAAAATTAACTTAAAAATAAATAAAATAATTAAATTTTTTTTTTATAATAATGGTCCATAAATAATGATGAAAACTTTGAAGAAATTTTATAAAAAAAATTTCCTAATTGACTTTTTCGAAACGTGAAATTAATTACGTATAAATAATTTCGGTATTAAAATTCGACACTACACACCACAACATAAAAAAAAGGCTTTCTACAAAAAAAAATTCTATAAAAAAAAAAATATTATAAAAATTACGATTAAAATAATGACGTCCATAAATATCCTGAAATATTTATCAACTTGTTTTTGCCTCCTGATTAATTTCGATATTGGAATTTTCCAGAAAACATCAAATAATTTAGAAAATCCAACATTATATAATATTGGTGGGGTACTGAGTAGCCTGGAAAGTGAGGCACATTTTGGTGAAACGATAGCGGTAAGTAATTGTTTAAAATATTCATTATTAATAATAAACAAATTTCATTGCGATGCTTCTTAACCTCTTGGGAGTATATTATTTTCAATAATCCTAAATGAATGTTCATAATAATTCTATTTTAATGTGGACCTACTAATTTTATATGGATTCCGAATAATAAGTAAACTTATTAATTGAAATAAGCAAATTGCTTTCAATGGTTAAATATAGCTGCCAGTCAATTAATCAATCTGGTTATTACTTGTGCATCCTAAAATATATTTTGGTAATTTAAAATTACATGTTTTTTAACATCACTGTTTTTGACAAATTTCCATTGAAAATTTAAAATTTTTGTTTAAAAAAAACAATTTTTTTTATAAATTATATCATGATTTATTGATTTTTCCATTTTTTTTTTCCATCAATGTTTTGTTATCTTTATTTATTAATTGTTGTCCTGTCAATATACATATTTATTATATGATGTCACCGCATGCATGGTGACATCCATAAAATTATAAAATAATATTATTCATAAGAAAAACATGAATTTCAAATCCATGGGTTTATTAAATTTAAAATATTCTTTTAAATTAGTAATCGAGTAGCTAATCTAAATTTATCTTAGACGCAAGCATGACCTTCGCGTTAACAAGAAAATGGGTAGTTAAGAATAGAATTGATTATTGGTTTTGGTTAGTGAAAACAAGCTTAAAGAGGAGATATTGTTAGTAGGTCCATTAGCAAAAAAGGTGAACACATTAATTTTTGGTATTTCCTTCACCAAAATCAAAAAAATGTTAATGTTTCGACACTAACTGATGCCTAATACAAGCAATTAAGTTAAAATAAAAAATAAGTAAATAAATATTCCGAAAGAACCAAACTTGAATTATCAGGCTACCATTTAGATAAATTCAAAAAAAAAAAACTATACTACTTTCCTCCATCGTGACCGACTGATTCAAGTTATTAGAAATTGCAAGTAACAAAATTTATAGAACTAAAGTAGTAGTTCAAAATATGACAAGTACTATAAAAACTGTTTTCAAGGCAAAAACTAGCTAAGAAAAATCTGCAATAGTAGCAATAAAAAATCAAATAAATAGGTAATCACGAGCTTTAGCTTTCAGTTTCGAAAAGATCCTACTTCCGTTCGGTGTCACCTGTCAAAAAACCACAATTAAAAATAAAAGACACTGTTAAATATGTAAAACATGTAAAAGCATTTTGTTAAAGTTAAAAAATGTAAATTTTTAAATTAATTTTTTTACCCTGACAAATGCACAAAATTTATTTTGAATTATTAAATTCTTTTATTGCAAATAAACTTCATGACATATTGAAATATTTCGATATTAATTTATTATATATTGATTTTATTTGTGAAGAATTCGTAATATTGCACAGCAAATTTGAAAATATAATATTTAAAATATATTTATTATTTATATAAACATGAAATTCAATAATAAATAGTTGGAAAATATGAAAAATTTAAAATGACAGAGATAAAATTACATTTTCAAGTTAATGGTATTTTTAAATTCTATAGGAAAAATACACTTTTAAATCAATAAGCTGTGAAAATTTTGAATTAAATATTATAAATAAATTTATTTACAAATATTGTTTATTAAATAGAAAAATAACTAATAAATCAATTAGTAAAGTATACATCGGTTTATCAAGTTTCGAGGTAAATGATAACATAATTTAAGATTGAGACCTTATGTTAATTTAATTTTTCCGCCACTCAAAATTACATCAGAAAGTCATATTTATTTACATTATGTAACAAAATTAAAAACTAGGATTAAATACACAGCATACACATCCGCTATTGAAACTCAAAAATATCTGTTCACTCGACTAGGAAGCATAATCCTTGAGATATTCTACCCGCGACGCTGTGTAGCGATGCAGCGCGAAAAAGTTTATACATATAACATATAAAAATATATGAAACTAGTTAAACTGCAGTGTTTTTCTGCGGAAAAGTTCGTTCAAGTTGAACGTAACCGCTCTGACGCTTTGAAAAGTCAAGTAATTATATAAATAATTTTCTTTTTTCATTTATATTTCTATGTTTCAACTTTGTTTTTGACATTTCAAAGCGTGCAGCGACTTGGCGAGAGTAACTTCAGCATAAAGCTTCAATGATAAAGATTTCATTAATTTTGGAACTATACTAATTTTATATATTTGTTCCGAAATATAAGAATTTTTTTATAATGAAGAAATTTGTTAATAGCAATTAGTTAATGGCTTGTAATAGTGAGATAATTTTTCTCAGCGAATGGTGTCAACCATTTGTATTTTTTACAGTAGATCATATTATATTGAAAATGTTATTTGTATGGTATTCAACTTATCGATATCTCGGTCTGAATTGAAAACCTTGAACTTTTGATAATTTAGCACATTATGATTTTGGCACCCTATATATATAAATAATTGATATCCTAATGCTAACTGATAAATATTGGAAATGGAATAAATTTTCAAATATATTTTAAACATTATATTAATTATTATTGAACCCTGGAGCGAAAATCATTTAATTTATTAAGTGTTTATGTAATGATATCATCATATTTTTTTTAAATTACTAAAGGTTTATTAAAATTTCTATATATAAAAAATACATTTCTGTATATAATTCTAAATGATAAATAATAATATCAAAATAATTATAATAAAGCAACATTAATTATTATATCCTTAAGGGATATTTTATTTAATGCATTTTGATATTAATATTGTTCTATAAATATATTATTATGTAATTTAATTATTCTCAAAAAGCTCATTGTTAACAAATTATGCAAATTATGTTTAATTATACAATACATAATTTTATCTGTATGTCCATATTGAAATTTATACTTATTTAATAATAACAAAATATGTAGATAATCAAACGATTTTTAAAACAGTTTTATTATTTATTTTATGGTCCTTTTTATAAGTTTTTTATTGCATTTATTTTCTATAATTAAATTTTAATATTATTGCATTCTCAATATACAAAAAATTTTAAATAGTTTTTTTATTTTTTTACAATTTAAACTCTTCAATTTGATTTTTTATATTAAAAATGTCCTTTTTTTTCTAAAAAAAATATATTGTCATTGTTTACAAAATTGTATAAATCCTGTCTTTAAAATACTATTTAATTTTAAGTATTTGAAGAGATTAACTTAATAATTCGTCCTGTAAAATGTAATTTATTTAATAATCTTTAAAATTACAGTTTTATGTCCTTTATCACAATTCACAATAATATATATATGAAAAAGAAATGAAAATAATTAACATTATCACACAATTTTGTTCTTTTAATATTGTCCTGCGCGACAATCCTACCTTGATCTAATTTTACAAGGATATTTTAACTTAATTTTTAAATCTGACAATCTATATGACAAGTTATAAAAAAACAATTTATATGTTTATGTGACAGAGACTCTTATCTACTTAAATTTATTAACATCCTTGTTAATAAAAAAACAATATATTTACGTACGTAAAAATGAAATTTTATAAGAATTAAAAATATCAGAATTTAATATAATTACGACATAATTTGTACATATAAAAAATTAAAAGGATAACAAAAAAATGTTCAGCATTTTTGATGTTGTTTATAATATGTAAATAATCTTCTTTAAGTCCTTTAAAAAAATTATGTAAAAAATATCGTACTTTAACATTAAAACAGAATTTCAGTAAAAAATTTAAAAAAAAAAAATGAAAATGTAAAAATATGTTAAAAATTCGCTTTTACACAAATTAAATTATGTAAAATAATTATGAATAAGCAAAATAAATACGAATTGGACTTGGGGATATTAAATTTATACAAAATTTATTTTAAAGGTGGTGGAAAATCGTTCTTCGTTATAAAAGAAAATGGTTTTTATTGGCTGAGAAATAAATGATTTTCTTAAGTTAATAATATTACCATTTTGTACAGTAAAAAAAAAATGATTAGTATAATGGCATTATGTATTTCGATCGATTTTCTACCATATTAAATTCATGATTTCTAATTTTAAATAATACTTTAAATAATTTGGTAATTCATTGTCACAGTGACGTAATTAACAATAAGTGATGAGAACAATTGCCGGAAGCACCAAATTTCTACCAAGCAATTAATAATACATTATTGATTCATTAAAAGCGTTTTGCTTAAATAGAGTTGCTTTTCTATTTAAAAGGTTCAGAATCAAGAATAATACAGGGTGTACAGGGGAAAGATTAACTACTGCATAACTTTATAGAAAATTAAAACAAAATGGTTTAATTCTGATAAAAGTTTTATTGAATGTTGAAAAATACGTACATCGAAGATAATGTCAGCTAAAATATTCGTCTCCCCTTAGCCTTACAAATGTAATTCGTTTTCATAACATTTTTCATCACATTTTCAGAGATTTCAATTGTAATTTCATCAATTTCATCAAGAATGTTTAGTTGTTGCTCAAGTATTTCTATTTCGTTGGCATACACCTTGCTCTTTCGATATCCCCGCAAAAAAAAGTCCGAACAAAACTCTTGTTTACTAAAATGGCGACCAAACCAATTCGTTTTCATAACATTTTATGAAAACGAAATAGTAAACCTTCTCGGCGAAAACTTTGTTTCTAGATCTTTTTCAAAGTTATTTTATTAATATTGCGGGTATCTGTAAAAATTTCCAAATGGATTTTAGTTTGTTAATTATAAAATTCATAAAATTATTTCTCAGAGCTCCAAAATCAGTTACGCCACTGAATTGTCACTGTGTATATAGTCAACATTTTGTTAAATTTTTAAATAAATGTAATACACATAAATTAAAAATCATAATTTAAAAAAAAAAATACAGTTCTATTCAAAATTAATATTTATTATATTTTTATGATTTATGTAATATTAATATTTAAATAATTTCGATTGTATATTTAAATATATTAACATAAATCACACTATTTAATGACATTTATTACATAAAATATTTATAACAAATCACAATTTATTGAATAAAGAAAAAATAATAAATTTTACAATTTTATTAAAATTTATTAAAATTATATGAATAGAATTATAATTTTAATGAATTTTATATTATAAAAGATCATAATTTTTAAAATATATTTGACAGGACATAAAAAAGCATTAATTTAAAAATAAAATTCCATGTTTAGAATATTTAATAAAACCTATTTATAGACTAAGAGCTGGTATCAATTTTTACAAAAATGTTTAAATTTTGTATGTAGAACTATTTGAAACTTAATAATGTCTTTATCGAAGATAATGAAAATTATAATGAGGTGTCAAGGGAAGGTGCTATGGATAAGGAGTCAGTCGAGAATCTACTGTGCCACTATATGAAGCAGGCGAAAGTGATGCAATTCATTAGTGAAGTAGGGTGGTTCGACACGCTACAATGATAAAAAGATGGTCGATTGGAGTGTATATAAGTAGCATTTTAAAATAACACTTCAGTTCGTATGTGTCTATCCTTTAAAACTCACCAAAAAATCATTTCAATCTTAAAACTCACCAAAAAATCATTTCAATCTTAAAACTCACCAAAAAATCATTTCAAAAAATCACAAAATTACATTTTCAGCAAGTTCCAAAGAATTTACTTATCACCGGCACAGCTATTCTCTTTAAACATTTTGAATGTCCAGAAAACAGAAAGCGATTTAAATTTGAAATAATTTGATTTTAATAATTAATTATTTGCTTTTTGAAATTATAAAAATTTCAATTGAACAATTAATTAAAATTATTAATTAAAATGAATTGTTTTTAAATTAATTGATATCACAAATAAAAACTGAAGTTAATGACAAACGATAATTTCAATTATTTAATCATTTATATTATATTTCTGTACTCGAAATTTAGCTGACCAATGAAAATTTAGCTTTAAAAAATTATGTCACATTATTTTTGTTTACCAACATTTTTTTTTTCATTTATTGTCGTCCTTGGAAATTTTGCAATTCAACAATATTACAATTTTATGTAATAATTTTCTTTTCATATTTGTGCGACATTTCGTAAATACGTAAATAATACTGTCAGCATTGAATTGAAATTAATGGTGGGTTTTTGGCGGCCAGTTGTCTATCTGTTTAAGTTCAAATTGTTATTTACGTATTCATGCAATAGGAAATTTAAAGAATTTAAAGAATGAAATATTCAAATATTATATATAGTCAATCCATTGAAAGGTGCTATTAGTGCATCCGAATTTGGGTTTTAAATCATATTGGTGCCTTTAGTTATAAGTAATAATGATGCTTAAAGAGTGTATGAGCTATATATGTATTTGTGTTCGTTTTATTAGTTATTAACTTGTTTTTTACATTATTTATGAGTAACTGCTATTAGCAAATTTTTATGTTTATTTTTTAATTTTAATCGAATTAGCTGGTGGCAGGGGAGGGAAGTTCTTTTCAGAATTGTGAACCTCTATATTAGTTGTAGCCGATTAATTCTATTATTCTATATTTATTTTATTCTACTGCTTGTATTAATGCGTTCTTTAAGATTGTTTTCGCTGACCTAAAAAAATAATCAGTTTCATTCGTAAGCCTCCATTTTCCAGTTGGTGCTTGCATCTAAGATTATTCGGATTAGCTACTGAATTACTAATATATATGTAAATAAAATTACTGGCATCGTGGATGTAATCAATGTATTGCAAAATGTATTTTATTAGTGTTGAAAATTGTGTGTTTTTGTTTACCGTGGGAAGGTTAAAATTAGTTTCTTAACATCTGCTTGATCCACCTTTGAATGCTAGAGATATAAGAAAATTACTACATAAAAATTTAAATTATTTACACAATTTTCATATAAATATATTTCGTAATATTTTTGGAATTTAATTTATATTTATGATTTATTAATATGTGAACCTTTTTAAAAGATGTTAAAAATAAACTTTTTAATCTTATTTAAGAAGCAAAATCATTTTTTTTTGTAGTGCTTTTTATAAATATTAACTTTAAATTGAAAATTGAAATTTATAGGCAGAAAGTTAATCCATTGAATCAAAATAAAAGTAAAATTCTTAATCATTTTGAGCACTTTTAAAGTTTATAAGTATTGGCCAAAAACAAAATTTTAATCATCAATGTTCGATTTATAAATTTAAATAACACATGTAGCAACGATCATATCAATCTGACAAGCAAATTACTGCGTAAGTAATTGGCTTTTATTTGTTTGAGGTCTCTTAAAAATGTTCTGCAGTTCCAATTTCGTCAGCCGAATCAAACCTAAAGGATTTACATTTTAATTGATGTCTTCTTCCAAGAAACATACAAATTTTAAGATAGCAAAACAGTAACAGTACACAATTTGTATAATTGTGAAAATGGCAAACATAATATTGCTAATTTAACGCCATCAGTAATAAGCTTGTCTTGGAAAATAAATTAAGTATTAACGCATCTGGGAAAATTTGGCACTCGTTTTAAATTGAATTACAAATAAAATATTCTATGATTTCCATTTTTATATTATACTAACAATCTGTAACAATATTTCGTCCAACAAATTAATCTTATATCTAAGAATTTCAACAGAAAAACTTCAAAACTTCAGAATAGATTTGAGGATAGATTTGAAAGCATTTATAAAAATAAATATTGAAACAATTTCCAAAATCATATATTATAAATTATAACAAAACAATAAATATTTATATATAAAGATACAATCATAAAATAATACCTTAAGGTATTTTAGTCATATTAATGTCATCGCCATTTCCATTTTTCATTAATCAAAATATTTTTCTTATGCTTTTCAATTTGTTATGATTTTTCTCATAAATAATATTGTAGTTTTGTGGAAAAGTATAATAAAAAGTAAAACTTTTTATTTTTATGATGATTTTCATATAAATTTTCACATTAATTTTTTTCTTCTATATAATAATAATAAGGAAATATAATAAAGGAAAAATGGAAATTAAAATCATTAACAGAAATTTAAAATGCATTATTATTAAATAAAATAAATTAGCAAAACAAAACTTTAATTTATAAAGTTAAATGTTTTGTTCAAAAAGAGTTGTTTAAAAAAACCTCATCGCAAAGTTCTTGCTTCAATCATAATTCCAATATTTCTACATTGTTCCAATGCAAATAACTAAAAAAATGTTAATTTTTAATACATTTTCTCAATAATTCATATAACAATACCGGAGAACGGCAGAACTACCTAACTTACTCTCGTCGAAGAGCACTTCCCGCAAACGCTGCAGCAGTTCTGAAAAGTTATGCTGGAGATACCCAAGAAGATCAAAGAAAGAAAAAAAAAATTGTTTATAAAATTATTTGATATTTCAAGCGCCAGAGCGAAAAAGTTCAATTTGGACGAATATTTCCGCAGAAATGCAGCACCAGCAAGCGACGAGACGACTTTAACTACTCTCATATATTTCTATATGTTTCATCAGTGGCATGGCCAGAGTATCTCCAGTGGGATATATAAAAAGAAAAAAAAGAAAATACATTTGACAAACATGCCACAATTTGTTGGATCTTAACTCCTCGTATTTCCTGTAGTCACTGTATAATAATTGCAATAGAAACTTATTTTCAAATCTTTCTTTAGTATGCTATTTAGTAGGTGTAAATAACCACAAAAATGTTGATTAAATTATTTATTCAATAAGTTTAAAACTACTGAAGAAATGAGGAAAAATTCCATTTACATCGCATTAGTTTAACACGATTTCAATATAAGATTTGTATTACACGATTTCGATTTACATGGTACCTACTGGTATTTCTTGGAAACCAACTTTACTGTATAAAACGAGAGTATATCCAGAATGTATAAAAATAAAAAAATACCTTAAAAATTACTAAAAGATTTAAAATTTTACTGGATTTTTTTTTATTTAGTTATCTTTGTCTTATTATTATGTTTAATATATCTCTGAAATTCCATCACTACTATTCAAAATCAACATACTTTTATTTATAATGAATCTTAGGTTTGGACTGACTGACGTCTTCATATATATTTGTATGGTAAATCGGTTGAATGGACACATTACGAATGAAATCGAGTTGAAAGTGTTTGGAACGATTGAACGTTTACGAATCCAAACTGAAGCAAATAGCAAAGGTCAAGTGAAATGAAATTTCGATTTAATCAATAACTATATGCGTTAAGTATACTTCACCAGTGAGATCGGTACGAATCCTTTTGAAACTGAACTGATCAATACATTGCAGTTCAAGCCTTAGTTTAAAGATGAAATGAAATTTGAAATTAAAATGTTCTTTAAACAAACCTTAAAATTGTGTATTGCACATAAAGTATATAATGTTATTACAAAGCATATATTTATATTTATATATTATGTATAAAGTCGATTTATTTTTTTAAGTACATTTTCTTTTACGTATAAAATCTTTCAAAATTACAGCAAAAAAAAAAATCATATAAAAAGAAACCTAAAATTCCTTAAGCATTTTATGAAATTCTCAAAAAAATTGTTTTAATAAAGTTACTTTTTTTTGCGAGGATTCAAATATGTAGGTACCTATACCTATAATAAGTAAAAAAACTGAAAAACTTTGAATGTGCCTAATTGCGGAAAATATATATGGAAATTTTAAGATTCTTTTATTTTATATTATATTAAAATTTTAAGCGCTTATAATATGAGATAATTATATTATTTGTACGTTACGTATATAGTATATATAAATTTTATTACCCTATAGCAAAAAATGAAATATTTTTCTGTAAAATTTAATTATTTAATATCGAGCTAAAGCTTAGTATCGAGTTGAAGTGAAATGAAATTTTAACACGATTTCCAAATGGGCAATTTTGTTATTATTTGTATAATTGTTATAATAAATACCAAATATATTAAATAACAAAATGTACTCCATCTTGAAATTATATTAAAATATAAAACAAAATTTCCAAATTCCTCAATGAAATAATCATGAAATGTGAAAAATTATGCGGAACAGAAACTACGATAAACTATACACCACTAGAAAGAAATCATAAACAGAATTTTTCACTTTTAATTTAACAATTTTAAATTTGTATGAAATCTTCACTTTACAGTGAACTCAAGATTTTTTTGAGTTTAAGGATATTTTTTTCTATTTATATAGTTTTTGGAAATATGAAATAATTGTCATAAAAAATATTAATTATTAAATAATTTGCATTAGCGAGAATCTTGATTTTACGTTTATTACGAAAATAAACAGTCGAAATCAATTTAGAGATTTGAAGAATGATTTTTATACTATAATATTGAAGCTTCTACTTAACATTTGGTGGTATTATATTTTGAAATGTGAAAACTTTTAATGAGGTTTACAAATTTCTTTTATTTGACTTTGTCTCAATGAAAATGTTTTGTAATCTGAATATATTTTTGAAGAAGTCTTACAAAAAAAAAAACATAACTTAAATTAACTCCTGTATTTGCTGATGCAAATATTCATTTTATGTGAAAAGTTTTCAATATTAAAATTAAATTATTCTTTGGAAAAATAATTGTTTTAGTGAATAATTAATTAATTGTTTATTTGCAAACAAAAATGTTTAAGTTTCCTTCCTTAAGGATCCTTAATTGATTTTTGTATGAATCGTTGAGAGAATTGTGAAACAACTAGTAAAATATTTATGAAAATTTCTATTATTTTAAAAATATATTTCGTAATTTTAAATTTTTACTATATGCTAGTACTTCATATAAAATGCAGTTCTAATAATTTTTTTTTAATAGAAACACTTGTTCATAGTTCGTATAACTTTCTCTTGTAATGCTTTCACTAGTTAATTATGGTTTTTTCTTTATTTGATGTTCATCTTCACATTATGAACATACAATCAATAAAATAAGTACTCCAGTAAATCCATAGTAGCTTAATACATAATTAGATATAACCATAAATAAAAATTTAAAATACTGGAGGAATAATACTTACAACGAAAAAGGAGAGCTAATGAAAATCTGCTTAATGATTATATGATTTGAAACTATGATTACTAACAGAACGAATTAACATTAAATTTTATAGTATACTAATAATATTCAAATCTAATATTTTGGTCAACTATAAAGTGCATTGATATAATTATTTTTAATATCCTTTATGAATCATATAAGTTTCAAAATATGGACACATTCGATAGAAGATCATCATGAATAAATCCAACAAAACCACTAAAAGTTCAGATATAATACCTTAAATATGTGACACCAAGAGTATTACATAGATATGTACAATTATCCACGGCACACCAGTGGTCCAAAAAGAGAAGTAGCTGGTCAACAAAATATTATAGTTACACTTTATATATTTAATTTTAATTAAATGCTGGATTTACAACAAGGAAAGTTACATAAAGCAATGTCAGCACAAAGCAACATTAAAAAGTTAAACTATATGAAAATAGTATTTTCATTCCCAATAAGATAGATTGACATAAGTCAAGGCAAAGCAAAATAGAGCAAATATTTTGAAAATTTCAACATTTTTGATTTACACAAATTAAATAAAATTTTGAATTGTTTCATAGAAATAAATTAAATGGAAATGGATGAACTTTGATTTGAATTTACATCAACAACTGATCTAAAATGTAAATGGAAGCTAAAAATAAATTTTAATTATGAATTCAAAAATATAATAACTTTACGTTTACTTGCTACAATTTCGCCTTTCGGTGCAAATCTTCAATGTGAATCCAGGGAACTTATTAGTTAATTTTATTAAAATTTTATCAACCTACAACATTTCTAGTTTCATATTAAATATAATCGATATTTTGTATAAGCAAAAATATATTAACTAAAAATATAATTACTAATATGTTTAGCAATGGCTCACCCTTGTCCAGTTCATCGATATGATTTCTATTAATGAAAAATAATATTTGATATGAGAAATTACAAGAAAATCACAGGATACAAGACAAAGAAAAAAATAAACCAAACGATATTAATGATTCTGTAATACTACTTCAAAAGCAATAATATTTTCTAATTGAATTTCTTTGAAAAAAGTATTTTTATTATTATATTTTCCAGCTTTTCAAAATTTATCCCAATTTTATAAATATTTTATTATAAATGTATAGAAAAATCAGGGCAACAAGAAAAAATAAAAATAAAATTAATTTGAAATTCAATCTTATTGAATAATTTATCTTTCAAGTTATCACAATTTATATCTGAAATGTACATTATATTAATAAAGGACATTAAATCATGATGTCACTTAGTTCGTAACTTTACTAAACGACCTTAAAAGACTTTAATATTCCTAAAACAAAAATATAACAACAACAAAAAAAATGAAAATGAAAATAAATTTATATTTTTATTTTTTACCTTTTTAATTTGCTTACTCACGTTCAATAAAGAAAATTTTCTTCAAATAATTTATATTTTTTTACGAATTTCATTTCAATAATTTTACTGGGGGAGCGGCGGTGTGCTAATTGGATAATAAATTACCTGTCTGTGTAAAAATTTGAAATCACTTAACAACTTTGAATATATAAATTTAATTAATTTCACCAAACAAAATGAAAAACTCAATTGGAATTGAAAGAATAATTGTATTTTTATAATTACTCCAATTAATGAATTTTATAATATTTTACTTGACTGCAAGGCTTCCTTTATAAGATCAATTAAAAATTTAATCATTGCCCATTACATTATTTAATAAAAAAAAAATTAAATTTAATTATAATAATATATGATTAAATTTGAGTTGAAAAAGATCGAAATAAATTTCCTGATTTTTTACATTTTTTATTTGTTGTCTGTTGCACTAATACGTTTGACATTATATTTGTCAATATTTATTTAAGTTTAAAATGAAGTGATAGAAACTTCAACAAATTGATTTTTTGTCAATTACCGCTAAATGTTGTTAAGGTTACTGCTTATTGCATAACATGGTCTAGCCATAGATACTATTCTGAACAATTCTTACTACTTTATCCAAGTCTCATGTCATAAGAAACTGCTACGGTTATTGAATACTCGGCGGTTTGGTATTCCAGTCATTAATGCCGGTTGGTGTCTTATTTTCGGATACCTAATGTCACTTTTAATTGAACAGTGGTGGGAATCAATGTCGGTTTTGCTTCATGTCCAATATCTAATTGAAAACAACATTATAGATATTTCCGACACCTAAACTCGTTTTCGGTGGAAATATATTAAAAAGAAAATTCCTACACATTTCACTCAGCGTGAAAAAATAAGTATAATTATTATTATTTTGTGTACGTGATGACCGCCTGGTAGAAAGACATAAGTACTTACTGTACGACAAGACGACAGATATGAAACCAATCAATTTGCTAAAACTATCCCGATGGGAAATAGTCAGATCAATTGGTGTGTTCACGAGTTACTGGCCAATTGAAAAATATGCGATCAGGCTAGACATCCCATTCAACGGAGAAATGAAACTATACCCCACTTTTCAGTACTCAACGATGCCACGATGTGGATCTAAAATTAATGTGGTAGTCAAATAGTGCATTAAACCAACCAACAACTCCAAAAATACCTTAAGTCCCAAGTAAAAAATTAAAAGTACACAGGAGTTTGGCAGCCGTGCCCTAATACCTCAGTCATTATTTTTTACCAACTTTAAAATCTTACAAATTACAATAGATGTTGTTTCCAAATCACCATATTTATGCGGTATCGAATATGTGAAGCCGTTTTAAATTTGATATGAATTATTATTTTCTTAGAATCCATATTGAATTGAGTATCGGATATTTACTGCAATTTGGTGGAAACTCACATAAAACTCAATCAAAACTATATTAAGTATCTAATACCTAATAACTCAATATTCTCTTTCACGGACCCGTGAAGAAAACGTGTTGGATTAAGTAAGAGTAGTTAATTATTAATGGATAAATGCTGATCCAGATGCTTTACTAACAAACTTAATATTTCTGTTAACGTTATTTATAATTCTTCTGGAATTATGCTCCTGTAATATTCTGGTATAATCGCACCAAACTATTTGTTACGATTATGATAAATAATATATATATATTATTGACTATATATATTATTTATGGAGATATTCGGTATTAATTAAAAGAAAACACTTTGTTAGAATTTGTTGTAATATTTATTATATTTAGAATTTGTTATAATCTTTATTATATTTAATTAGAGGTTCTGACTGATACAATTGAATGTTTGCTTAAGACTGATTTTTGAATTTGGTGTTAATAATAATTAAACTTAATAATATTTGTATGATTAGTCAAGTGCTTTGTTCAAAATCAATATACTGACCTAAATATCACAATCGATATTTAGGGTCTAGTTACATTTAAATTGCACTTATGTTATTGCCCTTTATAGTTCAATAAATTATACTGACCGAAATATCACAATATTGATATTCGGGATCAGGTTACATATATTGCATTTAACATTGCATTTGACTAATCATTTACATTATTTGTATACATTATAATATTTATGATTAACATATGTGTTAATGTATAACATATGTATATTATTTAATATATATATTTAATGAATTTGGGTATATTACACCTCCCTTCATAGAAAAAAAAAATTTTGTTTTTATAAAATGAAAATTTTCTTAAAACTAAATTCTCTTTTTTTTTTTTTTTTTTTTTTTTTTATAGTACAATACATTTTTACATATCTCTTATACTAGTGGTAATTTTGAACAAGTAATTTTTATATATTTATGAGCTATATAGATGATAGTCAATAAGGAGGTTAAGGAAGAAATTGTTATGATAGTTTTTGTTATAATATTTGTGATATGTGATTTTTCTCGTGATTGTTTACTCTGATATTCGATCTCAGTTTCGATATCCTTAAGACTTTTACTGTATTGTGTAAGTTTTTCGTTTGAGTTAATTATATTTTCGTGCGGAGTAGGAATGCTTATCGTTTCAGTAATATTTATATTTAATTTTAATATATCGAAAGTTATGAAATTGTCGTTCATTGTTGTAGTAGTATAGTTTAGTGGTTCTATTATTTTTGTATTTAATTTACTATTTTTAGTTTCAGCTGAGCAACCTGGATATAAATATATATATCCATTGTAAGTTAATTTTATAATTTTGAAATAGTTAGGACAATAGATTTTTAATGTAGTTTGAAATGGAATTATGAATAACCATGTATTTATTTGGTTTAATTTGTACCATAATTCATTTTTTAAGGTGAAAATTCGTATATCACAAAAGGAATTTAATTCTGGTTCACCATGTATAACTTTCGCTATACAGGTGTTACTGGTTTTAGCGGGTATGTTGGTATTACATAGAAATGTGTTTAATGTTTTGTTTGAAGAATTTTTAAATAATTTACAATTTGCTATTTCATCCTGGTCGAGGTTAATAAACATATCACGTTTTTGATTTATTGCAATATAAGTTTGTTTGAAATCTACATAATAATAAGTATTATTATGTAAAGGTATTGGTATTGGAAAAATTTTATACATAATTAATTGTTCTCTGTCAACTAATGGTATTGTAATTTCATATAATATGCGTTTTTGGGTATATTTAGGTTTGATTTCTAATACTTTTAAAAATTGTAGAAGATTGTTGGTGGTGATTTTTATCGGAATTTCATATTTTGATACTTGTAGTTGAATTTTTTCCAAAGATTCCAGTAAGATTTCTGGTTGTAAAATTTTTGTATCGATTTCATTGTTCATGGCTCTTTTTAATGATATTAGAATATCATCTTGTAGTTTATCGAAATTATGGATATTGAAAGTTAGTAATATGGAAATTTCATCGAATTCATGTAAAAATTGTTGATAAATAGTTAGGTTGTTAACTTTAGGGATTAGCATTTGTAGTAATTCATTATTATTTTTTATATTTAATGTATTATTTTGGAGTATTGCTATAGAGTTTCTTAAAATAGTACTTTGTTTTTCTATTATATGCGTTATAAATTTATTAGATTCTTTTAATTCGCTAATTTTGTTTTCGATATGTTCAGAATCTTCTGAATCCATTACACCGAATAATCCTTTTAACACTGTACCACCTAAATTTAGTATACCGCGTTTTTGTCTTGTGGTTGTGTGTAGGAAAAATTTATCGATTTGTTTTTGTGTGTTAGTTACTTTAGATAGACTTATATTTAAAGAATGTAAAGTTAGTGGACAGTGATCTAGTGGAAAATTTTGTTTTATTTGTGTACATACGTTTTTTAAATTTTGAAAAGTTTCTTGCATTTGGTTAAATTCTATTTTCATGTTTGATATATCGTAATATATCATAAGTTTCCAATTCCCTGAGATAATTTTATAATCTCCCAACGGTTCTAAGTATAATCCCGAATTATCATCATGTTTCTGTATATTGAACATTGTTTGAAGTTTCCCAACGGCGAACAATAAATTTAATAATCTATATAATGAAATTATTAAGAAAAAAAAATATTTGTATGAGACCAATTTGGTATAATAAGAATATTTCATTTATCATCAATAAATAATTTTAAAAGGTTGTTATGTACTAATTTAGTTTTTCTACCGATTTTGATCGTAGTGTTTTCTGGAGAATTTATTTCTATTACTTCGTAAGGACCTAGATAGCATGACGTTAACTTTTTGTTTTTTTTAACTTTATCAAGTAACCATACTTTATCTCCCACGATTATATCTAATATATTTGTATTTTTATCGTATATCCTTTTATTTATTTCTTTTGATCTAATTAAATTATTTCGTGCTTCATCATAACTATGTTGAAGACGTAATTTTAATTCGAATACATAATCATCTATATTATATATAGGATCTATATTTTTACTAATAGCTGATGGAATTTCTGGTTTTATGCCAAATAAAATTTCGTAAGGTGAAAATTTCGTTGAAGTACTTGGAGTTGTATTATGTGCAAAAATAGCAAAATCTAACCATGTATCCCAATTATCAGAATCTTTATTTGCATAACAACGCAAATAATTTCCCAAAGTACGATGCGATCGTTCGAGGGATCCATTGGATTCTGGATGATAACTGGTAGTGTGTATTTTTTTTATTTTCAATAAGGAACAAGTCCTTTTGAATACTTCACTCATGAAATTAGTTCCTTGGTCAGTTAAAAGAATCTTTGGAGTACCAAAAATACATATGACCTTCCGTACGAAAGCATTAGCTACCGTGACTGCTTCTTGATTAGGAATTGGTATAGCTAGTAAAAATTTGGATAGTAAATCTTGAAACGTTAAGATATATATATTGCCAGACTCAGTACTAGGTAATGGACCGACTATATCTAATGATACTTTTTCAAATGGTTTGGTAGGTGTATCTGTAATTTTCATAGGCATTTTAGTTCTTGGACTTAATTTATTTTGCTGACAAATTTCACATGAAGATATATATTTTATCACCGTTTGTTTCATGTTTTGAAAATAGTATTTTTGTTTTAATTTTTGAAGGGTACGATTTACACCTTGATGTCCACCGGCTGGACTATTATGATATTCATCCAAAATGGTTTTTATTTCAATAGGTTTAGTCAGAGTAATTAAATTTGTATTTTTATTTAAATTATTATTTGAGGTTTTATCTAATTCAGCTTTTTCAATTTCATTATTTTGATTATTATTGATTTGATTAATTTTCTTAGAATTGGCTCTTGTGATTACATTTACTTTTGCTATTTCTAATCTAGATAGTGCATCTGCATTAGTATTTAAATGTCCCGATTTATGAACAACACAATAATCATATTCTTCCAGTTTGATGCGCCAACGCATTATTCTGGAAGTTGGATTATTTATATTGAAAATCCAGACAAGTGGTTTATGATCTGTGACAACTGTGAATTTTCTGCCATATAAATAAGGCCGAAAATAAGCAGTTGCCCATACTACCGCCAAAGCCTCTTTCTCAATAGTTGAGTAATTACGTTCAGCTTTGTTAAGTGTTCTACTAACATAAGCAATGGGCAGATCCATTACTTTACCATGTTCTAATGTTTGTTGCGATAAAACAGCTCCTAAAGCTGTATCGCTCGCGTCTGTAGTTAGATAAAATTCTTTAGTGAAATTAGGATATTGTAATACAGGGTATTCTGTGATAGATTTCTTTAATTTTTTAAATGATTCGTCACAAAATTCATCCCATATGAATTTTGTATCTTTTTTTAGTAAATTATTTAGTGGTTGTGCAATAGCAGAGAATTTTGGTATAAATTTTCGATAATATCCTATTAGTCCTAGGAAAGATTTTATAGCCTTTTGATTTTGTGGTGGAACTATTTGTAGAATTGTGTCAATTTTTTTTTTATCCGGTTTAATACCTTTTTCCGTTATTACATGTCCGAGATATAAAACTTCTTTATGTAGAAATTTACATTTATTGGGCTGTAATTTTAAATTATATTTCTTTAAGGCTTCGAATACCTCTACTAATTTTTTATTATGATCAATAAGATTTTTCCCATATATAACAATGTCATCTAAGTATACAAAACAACGTATACCTTGTAGACCAGTTAGAACTATATTCATCAATCGCTGGAATGTAGGTGGTGCATTTCGTAACCCAAATGGCATTCGTGTGAATTCGAAATGACCATAAGGTGTACTAAAAGCCGTTTTTTCACGATCTTTTTCATCAACACTGATTTGGTGGAATCCGTTTGCCAAATCTAAAGTAGAGAAATATTTTGATTCGCCCAACTGACCAAGAATATCTTCAATCAAATTCATCTAAATTCTTCAACAACGATATAAAATAGCAACAATTAGCACCAAGATGGCGCCTTACATATCGTTTTTTGGTAAAAACATTAATTAATTATATTTCAAGATTATGTTCAAAACCAGATATTTAATTTATACATCTCTGTTTACGTGTTCGTAAATTTACGTGATTATAATTTATTATTTTTTCATTTTTTTTTTTTTTTTTTTTTTTTGCTGGACTTTAAGGATCTGTGCTCACAAACATAAAAAAAAAATATAGAAATTCTAATCTTTTCGGATTATTTCCAATTGAAAAAATAATATTTAATTATGGAATATAATTTTTGATTTGATTTTTTAGATAAACTTATTAAATTTTATCATTTTTATTACATTATCTTTTTCTACGCTGGTTATATACTAAACATTTAATTTTGTAAAAAAAAAGGAAAAAGAAAACCATTTTCTTTTACGGACCTTATTTGTAAATGTTGTATTTTTATAAGTATAGTTATAGTGATAGAGGAATGGCAAAAACCATACATTTGGCTCAAATCAATTTTTTTTCAACAACGATTTCGCTCAAATCAATTTCTCTTTAACAAGGAAGGTCAAAACCATTTTTCTTTTTCTTTAAGAAGGTTTTCGCTCAAACAATTTTTTCTTTACTAAAGATTTGGCTCAATTCATTCATTCTTTAGCAAGCATTTAGCACATATCAATTTCGCTCAAACCCATATTTCTTTAACAAGAATTTCGCTCAAATTTATATTTCTTTTACAAGGATTCCACTGAAATTTATTTTTCTTTACCGAAATTTTGCTCTTTTTTAAATAGGTTTCCGCTCAAATAATTTCATCTTTACTAAGGTTTTTGCTCAAATTATTTTTTGTTCACTAAGGATTTCGTGGTTAATGGTGTTCCTGATGTATAATTTTATTGGTAGCTTCAATTTATCCATGGTAAAAAATTTCAATTTGTACTCTTCAATAATATATTCTTGAAATATTTTACAAACTTCTGCTATTAACGCAGCCCTGGTTATATACAACTACGAGTTATTTTATCCCCCTAGTTTAGCAACTTTATTATTGAACAAAAATACAAAAGAAAATTAATAATAATAAGATTTTTGATATTGTACAAAATTTAAATGTACAAATTTAAAAGATAATGAAAATGGAGAAAAGTAAAAAAAAAAAAATTCTAATTAGAAACTAAAAAAGATTCCCAAATAATTAGATTTTACGGTAAAACTAACCTGAATTTTTAATATCTAAAAAAGAATATCTAATTAAAATTTAATTACTTTTCCACGATTATAAAATAAAAAACTTTTACTCTGTGATAACAAAATTTTTAATATATACACTAATATCGAATATCCTATCATCAAATAAAAAATGGTGTGAAGATAATAATTGTAAAGTTTTCAAAGTTTTAATAAAAAAAAAAAAAAATTAGGAAGGAACAAAAAAAAAATGTACAAATTTGGGGAAAAACCACAGAGAAGAAAAGGATAATAAAACCTTTACATCCCCACACATTCTGTTAATAAACCTTAATCAAAATCAATCAATCTTATTCTGCCTTTAGCATTTTATTTTTATGTCTGTATCCTTTTTCTGCAATATGTGTGTATATAGTATACAAAAATTTGTTAAATGCTATATAAATATTATATGAATGAATCGATATCGAATTACGACAAAATATAAAAGAAAATGTCGTTGGTAAATTAATTTTCTTCAGACTTTAATTATTTTTTTAGCAGAGCTAATAAATGGATACGAATAAGTCCTTAAATTCAATTTAGAGAACAATATTTGAAAATAAATTTTTTGAATATTAATTTTATATTGACAGTTTGGTGTTCGAATAATTGTATGAAATCATAAAGGTTCAGTCAGCGTTGTTTATTAGCCGGCTACCTAGAATTAACATCAGAGTCCAAAAATCAAAATGTTACATAATTTAATATCTTTAAAAAATATCAGCTGGGAAACTCCTCTGGGATTAAGTGTATTTTTTCACACTTTAAAACCTTACGCAATACACGAGGAGCAGCCCAGGCTCACAAATATTCAGTCGAGCGAAACTTCTATTCGCACACTGAAATTTAGAAACTGGTTTATTGCTAGAACCACAAAATTATGGAACCAACTTGATGTGTTCCCTTTCAATTATAAGAGGAATGTAAACTGCTCCCTATTAACTACGGTCCCTTAAAGAACCACAAATTCCTTCCCAATTCTAAAATTCTAAACTACCATAGCCAAATCCTTTGTTACAGTTAAAGGAAAATTTCTGTCAGTATTTGGTTATTAAAAAAAGTGTGACGAAACCTTTAAATACTCTTCCTATTAATATCTTAATACATTTCAATTCCTTTGGAGGCTATAAAAGTCTATTTTTGATGTGTTTCAGCCTGGAACATTATATTTAATTCTTTTCTTGCATTCACCCATAGGCCACAGGTCAAACTTTAAAGGAACATTAATTTAAAAGTCTCCACGTTCATTATATCCCAGGATGAGAATGTATAATATAAATAGTAAAACGGATTTTCAAAATTTTCACCCCTAAGGAAAACTTTTCGAAAAACTAATTTGTAAATACAATATTAGCAATAAGTATTAAAAAATGTAGAAAGACAAACATAAATTAAAAAATTAATTATAATTTTGGAAGTTCAAAATTAACTTTTCATTGCAAGAAAACTTAAAGTCGAATTTTCCTTTTGAACTCATTGACCTGTAGTTTTCTGTTTTATCAACCTTATTTACATAATATAGTAAAACTATTACACTACTAATTAAATGGAATTATGAAAATTATCAAAAATATTTCAAAGATTGTATAACAGGAAAATTACTGCCCCTAAACCTTTAACAAATTTAGAACAATTTTCAGGTCGTTGCATTTATGTATAATAATTTTCTAAATATGCTAATGGATATTTAATTTATCAGTTTCCTAAATTTTAATTTTTAATTTTTACAAATTTTGCTGTATATACGAAAATCAGATGAATTCATGTATAAATGAATGACTTAGCATACAATATTATTTAAATTATGTTTTGTATGTTGTAAAATAGATCGACAATTCTATAGATATTCAAGTTGCGGAAACAAAATGCGATATGCAGATAAAAGAATAAAGAAAAATTTGTAAATAGAAATTTTTATGAAAAGTTCTAATTGACAGATCAAATTATGTCCATTCTAAAAACTTTTGAAATTAACCAAACTTTATAATTATTTAATGAATATTTTACTTGTTAAATAATTTCCTTTTTAAAGTTATATGGTTTTGTGGAATAACACTATGAATAAAATTATAAAGTGTCGAAATAAAATCGAAATTACTCAAATCATTTATGTTAACATCCATTCACATTCGTTTATCTGGTACACAGCATTATTTCATTAGCAATTATTGTTACCCGATTTCAACACTGATGCATGGTAACATTTTTAAGATTAGGTTGACAGCTTTTTTTTGTTGATTATTGAATAATACCAAAATCCAGTGGACTATATTATATTAATCTCTAAGAAAAAGTTTATAATTGAAATAATTAGGTGATTAGTAGGTCTACAAATGGGTTAAATCTAAAATGTACAACTTGTCCTAATATTATTCCAAGGAAATGAACTTAATAAAAATACTTAAATTTCCATTTTTCTTTCATTTTTTTTTTTAAATGTTTCTCGTTTTTGCCGTAAGTTAAATTTAGCGTAAAGTCTACAATATATAATAGAACAAATTATTCACATGAATTAACATTGAAACGGAAGAGTTTAATATCATTTTGTATATATCCTTTAATTTTTTGAAAGGCTTATTTTTACACAGAGATTTCGAATATCACGTTTCCAAAAATAAAAAGGGATTTAAACAATTATAAAGATTTTTTTTTTTTTAAAGATTATTATTATAAAAAGTATTTTTATTTTACTGATGGCACGTAGAAATGTCAAAATTAATAAAGTTATTATGTATTATGAAAATGCTACTGGTAACATAAACAGGAGCAAACAAAATGTCACAACAATGTATTGAAAATTGATCATTTTTTGAAGAATTTCTTGACTATTTTTTTTGTAAATTTTTCAGAAAATGACTGTGAAAATTTAATACTGATTGTGACACCCCTCGGAGTTACATATTTGATATAATACTTTTATAAATATAATATGAATATGCAAAAAGAAAATGATAAAGACGAAATGTTTCCAGGTGATATGTAAGAATCCCTGCTTGTAATCTTCAAATAATATACCGAAAAATTTTGTATAATAATATTGTAATCTTATTTGTAAAAAAAAGGATGTCAATTTGAATTAAATTTAAATTTTCATCTTTTTTTTTTTGGTTAGACATTTAAGCTTTTTGATTTATCCGCTTTAATGTCAACCGATTTTTTAACATAATTTTAACAAAAATTATTTCAAATATATTCAAAATTAAATTTATATTTACATTTTTACAATATCTTAAAGTTTAAATTATAAATTTAATAATTTTTTTATATTTATGTATCTTTACAGCATATAAATTTCAATTCACATGTTGTGCCAAGAAATGTTACATTTTATGATAAAGTTATACAAATGGATAGAAATCCAATTAAAACAGCATTAAATGTTTGTAAACAATTAATATCAAAAAAGGTAAGGATTTTAATAATAATAATAAAAAAAAAAAAATTTTACTTAAACTTTATCTATTAACTTTAATCATTAAAAATGATTAATTGATTATAAGATTTAATAAAAACAAAAAAGAAATATGATATTTATAAAGAAATTACGATAAAAATGGTTTATTAAAAATCAATTTTTATTTCATAAATTTTTATTAACAAAAGTTATATTCAGAGCCATTTAATCTGTGCTATTCGTTTTTGACAATTAGTTCATAATTTTTACATTCTTGAGAATCATAAAATCCCGACAAAATTTTGGACAGATGAAAAAAGTAAATCCGGGTAATTTGTATAAATTTAATATAGTTAGTTACATTACTTAGAAAATGGTACCAATAATTAATCATTTTACATAAAATTTCGATGGCCACAAAACGAAATTATATCGTACATCTAAATACAATTTTAAACATTTTGTCGATTTTAAAGGATTCAGGATTTTGAGTCGGAACTTTTACATATACCAGCACGTTATAATAAAATATAGTTTGTTAAATAAATTTTTGATTATAATTTTGATTTCTTAATCATAATTTGATATCTTTTGTTCCATGATTGACTTTTATAGTTTAATATAATGTAATAAACTGTTTTAAACAGAATGATTTTTTAAAAGCAAATAATCATTTATATCATAATAACATCATATATATAAATCATAAAAAATATAATAGTAAAAAAGTTCATTTAATGTTTTTAACACTCAGCAACGAAAATTTCTTCTATCTTGGTATAACATTTATTTTAAACATCAGGGAAATTTTTTTTTGTAAAGCGTATTTTAAAAATGATTTTTCTGCATATCATTTCCACATTTAATGTACAAAAATGAACAAAAATATTTTACGAGCTAATATTTTATATTAAATAAAAAAGAAACCCCAAAATCATCAAAAAATATAATTACGTCATAAAGATATTTCCATATATGTACAACATAAATGTAAAAAATATTCATATTTTTGGTACATTTCCTTTGCATTCAGCCTTACAAATTTTTGGTTGCATAGAAAAAATTGTATAGACTAGAAATATATGCAATTCCAAATCAAATTGGACTTTTTTTTAAAGCAAATTGGTCTTTTCCATATCAAGTTAGTGTTCCTCCGCATAAATGAAATTGGTCTTTTTCCAAGTCAATTTCGTCTTGACTCTTTATCTAGTTAAATGAAATTGATTTTTCTAAATCAAATTCGTCTTTTTCCATAAATGAAATTGGTCTTTTCCCAAGTCAATTTGGTCTTTTCTTAATCAGATAGGCCGTTTTACAAGTAAAATTTGTCTTTTTCCAAATAAAATTGATCTTGTTAAAGTCAAATTGATATGTTGCCATTTCCAATTAATCTTTTCCCAAATTGGTATTTTTCCAGTCAAAATGAAATTACTAAACGTTCAACATGAAATTGGTACATATTTAGTATAAACTATTAAAAATATATTATTGAATATTATATTTAACACTTGTAGTTATAAGTTATGAAATTAAAATTATGATCACCAAGCTATAAGTTGAAATACGTCATATTTAATTTCACTTGGAGAAAGACCATTTTACCTGCAAAAAGACCAATACCAAATAAAAAAATGACCAATTTAGTTTGGAATTGTTATATTCGGATAAATTTTAACAAATATAATTCTTTTTCTTTCTGTCTGATGGTATATGGAAATAAAGTAATTTTTTATATTCTGTATGTATATCTATATGATTATATGTTTTGTCTGTTTGTGGCATCATACAAAATTACATCAAATAAATTGTAATAATCATTAATGTCAATACAAAATATTGTATAAAGAAAAGACATACTCCAAATATCGACCAATTTAAAGCCAGTCAGCGCCAACGCCAACTGATACATATACAATTATCTATATCTATATGTCAGATTACGTAATCAGCAATATTCTATTTTTTATGTTGCCTTTACATATATGTATATACTACATAATAAATCATATAATGTATATAAAAACTTTTATATATAAGTATTTTTCTGAAATATTTTTATGGTAATTGTTTTGGATCATACCCAAAACAAAAAAAAATATATAAAAATTATCATGGTAAGAAGATTATCCTAATTCTAATATGTATTTTTTAAGTATATTCATTGGACAGTTAAGTATTAAAGTAAATTGTAAATTAATTCTGTGGAAATTATCGAAAGAATCTTTTTAAGGCATAGTTAATATTATTTATAATAAATGAGACCAGCTTAGGTTCATAGGTTAATTTGTAAATATTATAGGTCGTATAAACTTTAAGGTGTAATCACAAGTATTAATACAGCTAGAAGTGACAGCTGACTTTAAATTTAGGAAACGTATATTATTAGCAACGTCATATATTATTATATGGCAGCTTATGGAAACGGCCAATACCCACGCGAAAACGTTTTGTACAATTTTGCAGCGAATTTTTCGTAGATGAATTCCATACAAAAATTATTCGCACGCTGCAATTAATGCGAATATTTATGGCTATACTTGCGAATATTTTGCGTCAATGCGATTTCTCGCGAATAATTCGCCGCAGAATGCACAATATTTTTGTATGGAAATTATCTACGAAAAATACGCCGCAAAATTGTGCGGATTCACGTGAGTATGACCGTTTCTACAAATCGCCATATAATTAAGAGGTTCAAGCGATTTCTCGCGTTGGTTTTGGAGAATTTAAATATACTGCTCATCAAACCATTATCAATATAGACGGCGATATTGGCTGTGTCGTCAATTTACTATCGTTCTCGATTAACATTTGAGATAATATTTAAAAATATTAAATTAATTTGTATAATTCGCCAGCGTCTTTTCTAGAACCTAACAAATTATAGTAATTCAGTATCAAAATAACTCGACTTCATCAGTTATTAATACTCTAGCCTTCTAACTGAAGCGACATCGATATTGCTTATTCTATTTATGCCTTAATTTGAATTTTATAATTTCAAACGTAATGTCTGTTAAATTTAGTTTATTAAAAATGAAAATTGTCTGTAACATCTTTTTTTATTGTCATCTGCAAAATAATAAAAATATGAGATTTTTTTTTTAGGGTTCAACATTAAAATAATCGCAGTGTATAGATAAATTTTATTATACAGATTTTATATTTTCTTCTTACAATCGTAATATTTTTTTTTACTATAAATTTAGAATTATGACTATTATTTTTTTTATATATAAATTATTAGGTTTATGCTGTTATCGTTTCCCATGAGGATTCTGGAGATCTATCACCAGCAGCTGTCAGTTATACAAGCGGATTTTATCAAATACCAGTAATTGGTATTTCATCTAGGGAAGCAGCATTTTCCGATAAAAATATACATGTATCATTTTTACGTACCGTACCACCATATTATCATCAAGCTGATGTTTGGTTGGAAATGTTAAGTCATTTTGGTTACACAAAGGTTTGTAGATATTTTTTTTTTTCAATTAAATGAATTTATAGATAAAATTATGCATTAAGTTTAAATGTTGCTGATGCTGGACCAAACCAATCAAATATTTATAAGTAGTTAAAATTTATATTGCCAAATTTTCTTTATTGATATAAAAAATCATTAAAAAATCTGAAATTAATTCGTTTTGTAGTCTGATACCAGTAAAATTTCTGTAGTAAAATAAAAAATTTTACTACAGATTACTAGAAAAAACTTTAATTGTAACTCTTAAAGTATCCGGTAACATTTAAATACCATTTTAGAAATACAATTTCCTAGATTTAAATGTTTAGAAAGAACATTTTGGTTCAAATCTTTTTCTTCGTAATAATAAAAGTGGGTCGTATTTTGCATTATTCAATTACTATTCCATATATACGAAACTTATGAAATCTAATTATTTTTGCAACATTTTTGGGAGACATTATGTCAATTCGGTTTTTCT
The DNA here is from genome assembly GCA_963920725.1 of Rhamphomyia laevipes. Taxonomy (NCBI): domain Eukaryota; kingdom Metazoa; phylum Arthropoda; class Insecta; order Diptera; family Empididae; genus Rhamphomyia; species Rhamphomyia laevipes. The sequence continues at coordinate 51,168,603 of OY987257.1, forward strand.
GTGGAACAGATCCATTAAATTTCTGGGCGTTTAATTAATTTATGTGGAATAAAATTTATGTATGGTTTAACTAAGTTATTCAAAATAATTTAATTATTTATTATACATATTTTTCACAAACTAGACAAACTTTAAGTAGGAAATACATAAAAATATTCATTTATATCCAAAAAAGGATCAATTTACACAAAGTAAGCAAAATAAATCGAATTTTTAGATAAATATATAATTAAACCCTTAGGAAATTTTTATGTTAAATCAAATTTTAGAAAATTTAATTTCAATATTTAAGCAATTTACATTTTGGTTGAGTCATAATATAAAATATAATTTATGAAACTTTGTGATGGAGTTAACATTTATAAAATTTTGTTTTTGGATTTTATATATTTCGATACCGGAAAAAAGGTTTTTATACGTAAATTTGTAATGAACATAATACCAATAATATTTTCAGTAGGATCTTGTAATTTGAATATTAGATAATATTTGTCTTACCGAATTATATATTTAAAAGGGCGAAACGTTTCACTTTCTTTAAAATATTAGTACTTTACACCTACTCATGAAAACCAATCGCGTATCGTCAACCCCCTCAATTTTAGTGGGTTTGAAAATTCGGAATTTTCAAAAAAAAAAATGTTAGCCTATAAATTCTAGCATATTTGAAATATGAATTTTGTAACTTGGACAATTTATATGTTGGGGTTTTTCGAAATGACCACCTATTTAACAACTACCCTTTCTATATGAAAATTATTTGCTGTTTTATTTCCATATTAAATTACAAAACATTACGTATAAAAATGTTCCTAAAAGTATTTTCAATAATTTCTAATATTTTCTATACACTATAATGTCGTTAATCCTCTATGGATCACAAAGACGATATTAAATAGTGCTCTACCCAAAATTATCAGGTTGATTGGTAAACAAATCAAAATCAATTGAATCTAGATAATGTGTTTTTTATGGTTCATTAAGTTTTTCTATAAAAAAAAATAATAGATGCTGTTCAGAATATTTATTTTCTCGAATTTGCAATTCATTTTGTCTGATATTAAATCAATACTTTTATTTAAATTTATATTACAAAAATTCTACATTCCAAAATAATCAAATTTAAATCAATAAAATTTTACAAATATTATGTTACTATTTAGTTATATCCTTAAATTCCAATAAAAATTGTATTCATATTAGCATAAGTAATTGTAAAATTTAATCTAACATAAGATAACTGAAAATATCCATCATCGTATCCTTATATATATCACTCCATAGTATGAACATATTAAAATTTGTGGTCCTTTTTCCATATCATCCATTCATCCATGTCTATTTTTTTTGTTTTTTGAAAGACTATCAGAAAAATTATCGATTCCTCTTATAATATTATAATAAAAGGAAATTTTAAATGATTGAGGAAAAGTTTTTCTATATTTTGGGTGTTAAGAAAATGGTAAAATAAATATTTTTTTTTTTTTTTATTTGTTTCTTGTCTATTTTATTGTTTTTCCCCTTCTATTCTTTTTTCTTGCTTGATTATAATCTAAGAGCTACCAACGAATTTATACTTTAAATATTTTAAGAAGAAAATTGAAGGTCTGGCAACCCTAACTAGTATTAGCTTTGAAAAATAGTATATTGTATTTTAGTTACATGAACTGAACTGATAATTTGACAATGATATTAAATGTATTTTAAAAGCTTGACTAAAATTATGACAGTGCAATAAAGACTCCTACCTCCTAGTAATTGCGGAAGTAGAAAGTAGAATAATCGTCCCTTGAGTGAGTGCCTATAAATATGGAGTGTCGATTGTGATTTTCACTTATTTTTACAATGATTATAAATGCGTGTTACCATTGAAAGTTAGCAGTTTGGAATACTTTACCATGCAGGACTGCCCAGAACTTCTATTCCTTGTTTAGTGAATTTTAAAGGATTCTTTTATGACTGCTGTAAAATCAATAATAAAATCATAGCTAGCTCTTAGTCTATTTTATATTTATACATTAATGCTACATTTAAAAAAAATTTAGAGTTTTTTTTTATTTTTTACATATATCTCTAAATTCTAAATCATCATTTTACATGACGTGTCATATTTGCTACCAATTTTTTTTCATTTTTTATTTTTTGGTGATGTAATTTTTGTAATGTTTTTCTTTTTTTATTATATATTGAAATTTTTTTACTTGAATATTATTATGTCTGCGTTTAGCAGTGTCACAGCCTCAACATACAAGCAAATAAAATAAAAAAAAAGTCATCAAACAAATACAAAATTCAAAATGACAGTTGGTGTGTTATAAAAGTTATTTTTCATTTTTTCGTCGTCTAAAACAGAAACATATACAAGACCATACTGTGCACCACATCACAATACTAAACACCAAGTGTTGTATATAATTTTTTAGTTTCCATTTGGGACAATAATTTAATGAGAAATTTTCTTTTAAGACTGTAACACGTTACAATAATATAATAAAAATATATTTGAGAAATTAATAAATTATAGGGAACACTTAAAAATTATAATGGTGGAAGATTTTCGCATCCTGTTGGAACATATTAATATTATATGGTTTCGGGACAAACTATATTTATCAGTTTCTTTTGAGAAGTAACTTTTAATAGCGCTACAGGATAAAATTATTTATTGCGTAAAATTATACGTGCTTAGTTTAAAACTGAATCAGCTTTAGAAAAATGTTAATGTTTTACTTATTATATTTAAATTGAAACTCCCTAGACATAATGGAATACTCTTTATAACTTACTTATACATTACAGCCATTCTATAATTACATTTTCTTTAGAAGACTTTAATACTTAAATATACAAACAAATATTCAACCTTGAAACTTTGTTAGATATAAATTTTAAGGTTCTTACTCTTAAAATACAAATACAATTTTATCGATCAATTTGATGGAAAACGGAGACAACATATAAAGAAAGGATAATGTTCTGTAAAGGCTTAATCATATACGAATTCGAGTAAAAAAAAATGATACTAAATTTTACCAGATACTAAATTTTATATGATTTTTGTCTTAATGCCAACCATCCACCACACATTTCACAATTTCAACAAAATATTAGCCTTCATTTTTAGTATCAATAATAAGTATATAAAATATTTGGTATTTGTAGTTGGGTTTCCTTCGAAAATTATTATAAGCAATTTGATTGTTTTTACATGCTTTCTGGCTGTATTATTTTTTTCTATTAAAAATGAAATTGTTTTCTAAAATTTCCAATAAAACATTGAAACGCAGTTGTTAAACAATAAAAATACAAGAAAATTATTTTGTTTTTCATTCAGTCTGCCTTAAAAGTTATAAAACAAATTGTTATAAACTTTGAGGGCGGTTTTGTCTTTGTATCGATTGGAAAAACTAAATCTAGTTTAAGACAATTTTATGACCAAAAACATTATTGCATTTTCTTAATAACATTTTCTTAAACTTTTCTTATATTTTTATCATAAAGTTTATTTTATAAAAAATACTAAAGTAAATTAATTTATCTATAAAGTAAAATTTATAAGTTTTTTTTTTTTTTTTATTACAATTTAATTAAATTAAGTTTAGTATAGTTAAGAGTAGTTTTTTATTACAAAGATTAATTATTAATGTATTACCATGTCAACTACCAAACAAATTATACAAAACTCCAATCTGATTAGGATATTAAGCCAAAATTTTCATATTTTATTTGGGCCATAATTTATTTTTGTTGTGGAAATTCAATACCAAATAACAAAAAGGAAATTCGACCCACATATTTTCATTTTGGATTAAAAAAAAGGATTTACAAGACCAAAATAATTTCGAAATAAAAATTTTATGTTTGAAATTTATTTGGACGGAATTTCTTGTGCCAAAATTATAAATTACATAAATGCATTTAAATTAAGTTTTATCATATAAATAATATTAATTTTAAAACTTTTATAAATTTCATATTATAGTTTTACAGAAATTTGAATGTTCGTAATTTATTTAAACAACTAATTCTGAATTATCTGAAGTTCGTTTATGGAATTTTGATTGAATTTTATACATAATCTTTATTGAAATTGATTTAGGTGTTTTGAAATTGCTGAATAAGTTTTAAAAGTTTTGGATTTCATAAACAATTTGATTAAGTTTATATTAATTTTCAGTAACTTAAGAAGGATTACGTTATATGAATATAAAATTCCAATATTTCGTGGTTACGAACGATAATATTTTGTTAAAGAAAGTTAATGGAATTTTCGACTACAAAATCTTGATAACTAGAATTATTTTAAGAATATAGATTTCTTATCAATTTGGCTAAAATTTGAATTACAAGTTAAACATTTTAAAATTTCCAGATAGAAAATTTTTATTTTGTATTTTTTTATAAATTAAATTCGAAATCGATGGGAATAATTCATAACCTCGTCGTGAGATATTTATTTGTTATGTTAAGTCAATAATCTTTAAAAATATTCGACGGATCTTCTGGTTTATTCTATTTAGATCACAATTATTGTAAAGTTCATTTAAGACGCAGCTAAATCAAACTTGTATCTCGTAACGTATAGTAACTTTAATTTTAATAATAAGAATTCGTTTGAATATCAAAAGTGTAGATACCATGGACACTGAAGAATTCTTGAATATATTTTAATTTACAGATGAATGATAATGAAATTGAAAACTATTTGAATGAAATACTGAGTTCTGAAGATGAGGACGATTTCGATTCATAGAATTAAGTGGCTGATTCAGGTATTAATATAATATTCAGAAGAAGAATTTTATATTACTCTTATAATATCATCATTTTTTTAAGATACATTCTTAGGTACCACTGACAATAATGTCGGATTCAAATATTTTCATATGAAATCTTATCAGACTATATTGACAGACACGATCAAATTCAAAATAGTCTATTTTTACCTCGGCACCCAATGTGTTTTAATTTAAACTGTGCAGGCCCCAATTCTTTTAACATTCAAAAATAATATATGTTTATGTCTCTTGGCAAAATATCAAAAATCACATAAGGGGTTATGAATTAATACCATCGAAATATAAGTTTTCCAAAATACCATATCCAAAAATCACATATCTAAAATCTAAAATAGTATAAATCACTGTAGTAAATCAAAAATAACCAAAAATTTGGTATTAAATTATGGTTAGCTTTTACATAGTTGTTACAAATATTGAATTATTAAACCATAAATAAAAACATAAAAATAAATATTGTATAAAATATTTACTTATCAACATAATTAACAACATTACATAATGCAATATCAGATTTTCAATTATTTTACCAAATTTATGTAGAAATTGCATTTAAGGAAATTTTATAATTGAATATCTTCAAAATTCTATGATTTTATGTTTATATGGAAAAACTTTTATGCTTATGCAGAAATGAATATGGAAGTTTCATTACTAACAAATGTTTGTGGGAAATTTATAATTAAATGTATAGCAATTAAATTTACTAAATTATTACAAGTAGATTTAAGAAATTATTTATAAAATTGAATTATTTTGTCTCATCTGTTAAATTGAAAATTGTATTTATCGTTAACATATATTTATACTATAGGAACAATATCGAAATTTTAGACTATCCACAATAACCGAAATTATTTGGTTATACTAAATTGAATTAAAAATAAATTGGACAATTGTAAATCTTGGTATTATTAAGTTTTTAAGTCCTTTTTGAAAAACTAATAACAATTTATGTTAACGTTTTGTTAGTTTATGCATTTTTCAAGTGCATTGAAAAATAAAATCACTAAAATTAATTTGTTTAGAAAGATCCACTTTCGGTCTTGCTGTACTTTAAAATCGCCAAGTTTAAGGAATTTATGGAAAATTTAAAAATTGTGAAATTGTTTCAAATCAGACATTAATTATCCATAACAATTTAACATGATAAATATTTTTTTCTATGAATATTAACCTGAGTAGTATAAGTTAATGGAACTCGGGAGCTCATAGTATCTCAAAATATGAATTTAATGAGGTAAACCTTCAGTAAACATCATTTTATGCTAGTTTGATAATACTACATTAAAAAAAATGCAAATCTTCGCTTTCCATTGCGTTGTATTGTGAAAACGTAAATATAATCTTAAAAGTGTAATAAGGACTAAAATCAAAATGTAACTGGAAATGAAAAATTAGATAATACTTAAAAAAAATTGTTTAAAGTGTATTTACATTATTAGACTTTTCATTATATCTATGTCAAAAAATCTTATGAAATTAATACAGAGCTTGTTCATCTTGTTTGGCGTTGATATATTCTGTGTTAATCCTTTGAAAATTTGAATTAATTCGATTAAAATTTAATTCGACTTTCACCAAAATTGAATTTTCAAATTAATCAAATTTTTATTCCTGATATAGCAAAATTTTATTTTTATATAATTTTTTTTTTTTTGGGAATTTTATATTTTTTATATTTTTCTTGAAAAAATTACCAATCTTCACCTGAAAAAACATAATAAAAGCTAAAATTCTTTCTTTAAACTTCAATGAATAAAATATACTCAAACCAAAAATTCGTTGTGGTGTTGAATGTCCTTTGATTTTTAAATATTCCGGTTGTTCCCTAACAACAACAACCAAAAAAAAAAAAAGGTTTGTGGAAAATTAATTTTCTTTGATTCTTTTATCTTTAAATTAGTTCCCTAATGTACAGTCCGGAATAGTTAATAAACTGGTAAATTAAATGTTATACGAAGCGAAAGTTTTCCATCCAAAAATTAAATTATATATAAACGGAAATGAAAATTAAATGGTTTTACTTAAATTTAAATATAAATTAAATTGATAAACCGTATACATATTACATGGAATCCGTTAGTATACATTAAGATACATTTTTACAAAATTTTGTATAATTTTCAATTAAATTACACTAAAAATTGAGGAAATAATTATATTTTAATAGTAATTTTCTACTAATCTGAAAGGTTCAATTTAAATGTTTATTTTCTCTTTTATAATTTAATATATTCACGAATTCATGAAGTATAGCGTAGAATTTAATTTAATTTTACTGCAAAATGTAAATAGAACCTATATCATAAAATAGCATTTTTTATTAAATTAAGTGAAAAATATCAGTTGGTCAGTCAGTAAATTCGGTAACCGGACGATTCAAGTAAAAAAATTGCAGTAGTTCCACAATCCAGTAAGTCGAAGTCTAACGAGTGTTGGAAATAACATAGGAGATGGTTCCATAGTTTCAGATTGCATCGTTTCTACATTAATCACTTGGCGATAAGAACAAACATAAACGGATTGTTGCCAAACAACCAATTCTCAGTGAAGACTCATTCCTTTTAATTATATGAAATTTGTTAAAGGATTCCATATAAAATTAGCAACACTAATTCTAACATTTTTGCCTATATCAAAATATTTTCATTTTAATCTATTTTATTTTTCCTGTTTATTACATAAAAAATATTTCAAAGAAAATTTCTATAAATATATCAATAATTAAATTTAATCATTAAATACACAATTTCAAAACAATTTTATAAACGAAATAATATTTCGTTTATAAATTAAAATTCAAATGATAAATTTTGGAATTGAACATTATTTTAATAAATATTTTATCTATTTCTATTTTCATTATATATATAGGTAATAATTATTCACAGTTCCGATACTGATGGTCGAGCAATTTTAGGACGATTCCAAACAGCATCACAAACGAATTATGATGATATTGAAGTACGTGCTACAGTTGATTTAATTGTTGAATTTGAACCAAAATTGGAAAGTTTTACAGAACATTTATTAGAAATGAAACAATCACAATCTCGTGTTTATTTAATGTATGCTAGGTGAGTTTTAAATTATATATATACAGGGTAAATCGCAAAAATCTGATATACATATGGTATATGACACCGAATTTTTTGATTCATTTTGAACATGTCGGTCCAATCCTTTTTTTAATATTTAATAGAATTAATGTGATTGAATAGCTTTAAGTTCTTTAAAATGAGATATATAAAAAAAACTCTGTACCTTAAACAATTTGGAATTTTAGAGCTCTCAAACGTGAATTTTTTACTGATCGGATTTATAGTGAAGTTATAAACTGAAATATGTTTACCAACTTTCCTTTGTAAGATCAAATAACAAAATTGTATTGCCAATGGAGGTTGATATTGAAAAAAATACCATATTTCACTTAAAGAAATACAGCGTTTTATTACGTATCAGATTTCTGCGACTCACACTGTATAAATAAATGTAAAAATGATTTAAATGTAAATTTTAATCGAAATTAAATCAAACAGAAAATATATTAATAATAAAACCAAATTATTTATTTAAATTGGAATTACATAAAATTAAAAATGACACGTTGATGATATAAATAAATGATATTCTATGTCACATGTCAGTGAAACTATAATGCTATAAGATTCATTTAATCTCATTAAAATAAAAATCAGAAAAATTTACTGAAAAATGTTTTAATTGATATTTTATTTTTCGAAAATTTTTGATAATGCACTTTATTTTGTCATAAAATTTATTTCAACCATAAAATAAAAATTACACATTTACATAATTTTACATAGTCTGTGTAGCGATGGGAATATTAATTATATAGTACCAAGTATAAAGAAACAAAATCATAAAATGCAAATGATTTTAATGTAAAATTATGTTTTACATTGTTTTAGTTTAAAATATACAAAATGAATGCATAAAAAAATAATTTATTTTTCCATATGCAAAATCTGGTGTACTGAAGAGAGCAATTAAGAAATTTTAAGATTAAAAATATAAAATACATTAAAAATATATTTTTTTATGTTACTTAATTCATGGAAAAGATAAAATTTTGTAGACTTAAAACTATAGATTAAAATTGAAAAATGTGCATAAATTAAAATTTAAAGTTAAAATTTTTATTTGAAGCTGTAATTACAATGGCACCGTCACTATCTAACGTGGGTTGACGTTGACCTTAAAATTTAAATTACATTGTACGCGTTGAAAGGAACTTTTCAAAGTTACCTTTACTATATTTTTTGTGAAATTGATTGCTGAGCTACGAAAATTGATTGCTGAGTGGTAATCCTTCGTAAGATTACTATACATATATTTCAATTTTTTTAGTTTCAACTTAGAAATGAATATTGAAGATATTATAATTACGGTAACAGCTGCTTTTTAAAGAAAGTTTTCTACTACATTTTTAGCAACACGGCAAATACTTATTTCTGTCAATGTTTCAACGAAGTAGAATTATTTCTAGTACTCAATTACCTTCAACGTTTACCATTGTAATTGCTTAGGTATAATGCCAGAGTTACTATCAACATTCACAACGGCAATGCGCTTCAACGCGTTGTTAACAAAAAGTTAAACCCATATAAAATGTATGAGAGAAGCTAAACTCAACGCAAACATTCTCAACGCAGAAAGTTCGAAAATCTAAAAATTGAACGCAATAATTTACAACGCAGAAATTTAACATTTTATAACAATTTTCTAAATAAATTATATAATGTCTTCGTTTGAAGATAAAGTAATCAAGAAAATAGTACTTCATACGAAAGTGTTGTAGAAATTAGAATAATATTTTAAAAAAATTGACACATGGCAAGAAATTGCTAAAAATTTATTTACAATGTTTTTAATATTATAAAACAGCTCATTAAAATCACATGTTTTATGTCATTAATATATTGTCGTTGTGAATATTGAAAGTAACTCGGGAGGTAAAGCTCTTTATTGTACACAGTTGTCAACGCTACAGTAACGTTGGCATTATAATTCCAGCTTAATGCTGTACATTCGTTTGTCTTAAATTCAAATTTATTAAATACACAATGAAAAAATATTTAAATAAAAGATTAATTTTGAATGTTAAACAATATATCATTATAAACAGTTTTATTGTAATATGTATATGTCCTTAAAATATCCTTTTTATTAACTGATATTTCTTGGGAATATTGAAAAATATTTTCTTTTGCATAAAATCCATTTTTGTATTTTAAGAATGGATTTTTTTATATACATACAGAGCTGAAGAATAAACTTTGGGGTGAATCAGTTAATGTGTAAAGATTGTGTACATATTTTTTTTTTTACATAAATTTTCATGAAGGACGACTAAGAAGAGGAAATTGTTTTGTTAAAGATTTAATATTGTTGTGGGAATTTAGAAGATAAGCTAAATTTTAGGTTGATATTTTTTTTTTTTCGAATGGGTTGTTTTGTTGGTTATGTAAATTCGGTATGTTTTTAATATCAATCAAATTTTATATTTATATGAACTTTGTATGTTTAGTTCATATTTTTTTAAATAAATTAGTATACAAAAAGACAAAAAAGTTTTTATTGCTTTATTAGTAATTAAAATTTACTACTTTATATAAATTAATCGCATTATATAAAATATGAGATATTCAAATTTCTGTTTTTAACAGTGTTTTATTATTTTCATTTCTTTGATTTAGAATATATAATTATTCCTTTCAATATTTTTCATCATTTCTTTGTGTAGTTAATAAATTTATGACAAATTGATTCAGTTTTACTACACCACCGAAATTGCTAGTCTGTCTGTCTATAAGGTCGTAATTTATTGCGGCGCTCTGTCTGTCCATCGATTGCACAAGTTTTCATTTCATTTTATTCTGGTGAATAGTGTGATTTTTTGGTTTGGCTTGGTTCATATTCTTAAATAAATTAATTCGACCTCATTAAAATTATACAAATTGTGAAATATGTAAAATAAGATTTTGGAACATTGTCAGATTTTATGTTTAGAAATTAACTTAAGATTTTACTCCATTGAATCTTATCCTGAAAGAGTAATTTTGTATATCAAATTTGAACCGTTCAGAAAAACTATTTCTAATAGTTTTCTAATTCAATACTTTTTTTATGACATTTGATTAAAATATATTAAGGAATGAATCGATAAGAGTACTCTACATTTAGGATATACCGATTTCAAGAAAATATATTAAATGAACTAATTAGTAATAGTTCATGGAATATTGTATTATAGAACAAAATACTTTGAAAGAACGTTTCTATTACAGTGGCTGGCGGCTATTGCAATTCTGTTCTCATTTCCATAGTCTAATATCAATTGAAAATATCATCATAGCACGGATATATCATCAATTATACATACAGTAGAAAAGAATATTACTTTACCAACGATTGTTATTTCATATTAAATGATTCTAAAACTTTCAACCATTTTATAAGTTCTGTTCTACCAACAATTTATGTTGAAATTTATGCGTTTAATAATGTACAATCGTTACAAATGAAAAATATTTAACCTAAGGGTTTTTATATTTAATATGATTTAAAACATTTAAAGATTGTCCTTTATTACAAGTAAAATAATCTTGTTTAAAATAAACATACCAACCTTTTAATGCCTGGTGGTATTTGCCCGTGGTTACTATTTTTAATTATGAAATAATTCTCTTTGTACGATGTCAGTTTAATCTTAATAATTCTGTTAAAGGAAAATAAAATTAGACAGTTTTAAAATAATTCAAATAAATAATCTAATTGTATTAAATGATATTTTTTATGCTTCTATAAATTACAAAAAATTCTAATATTCTGATTATAAATATACACAAGAGAAATATAAAAATTTTATGATAATACCGCATTATAATATATAACTTACAGAGTATTATACCACGTACTATTATAAAAAAAACCGTATATAAATAATAACTTTGACATTATGAATTTTAAATAAGATTTTCCATTTTCATTTTTTTCCATTTATAGCTATTACAAACACATTAAAGCGTGTATAATAAATAATTCGTCTAATCATAAAAACATAAAATTTAGTTTTATAACACTTTTTTTTTTGTCTTTTCCATTTTTTTTTTCTTCTATTTTTTAACATTAATTTTTAGCAGTAAAGAAGATGCTCATGTCATATTTAGAGATGCTGCCCAATTGAATATGACAGAAACAGGTCACGTATGGATTGTAACTGAACAAGCACTAAGAGCAAATAATACTCCTGACGGAATACTTGGTCTTGAATTAGTACATGCAAATAGTGAAACACAGCATATAAAAGTAAGTGTAATAATTTAAGAATACATTAAAAAAATATATAAAAAAAATATTTATTATAAAATTTAACGAACCAGACGTCTATGCACATATTTCTGCACATAATTTTTGTGTTTTATTAGGGTAAAATTAATTTTATAGCTTTGGTAAAAGTGTTTTGTTTTATATATTCATTTTGTGAGATGGATAAAAGCATTTGACCTTATAATTAATATATTAAAATATAGCAAAAAACTGAACCTTAAGAATACAATGTTTTGCTTTTTTTGTTGTTGATATTTCATAATTCTTTTAGAAAATAGTATAGTAAATCAGTTACTAATGACTGGATATCAATATATTGGTCTCGATACCCTGTACCATAAAATCATTTCTTTTCTCATATATCCATCGATTCCACAATTTTTCATTCAATGTGTGAAAATAGTCAATTCTGAAGTATGAACAAGAATCTCCCACCTCATCAATTATCATCTTCAAACTGATTCCATCTAGTACATTGATTTTGTGCAGTTTGCTTAATATAGCCAATTCCAAAAGATCATCTTGAATTTATTCTTTGTCTATTTATCTGTTTGTTCAGCTGCATTATCAATAATATTCCTTTGTCTGTACGATTTACTTAATTTGTCTTTGCTAATACTATAGTGTTGACAATTGTTTAAGTATACCTGACATTGTTTAAATTCAAATTATCTAATTAAATAGTTTGGATTATGCCATATGTTCCAACTATTTGCAATTTATGCTTTAGTATCGAAGCGCGGCCTTATCAAATAGGTTAACCCTTGGCAAACATTATAATCCTCTTGGATGAATAGGCAGAACAAACCAACAATCTTATATGGATTGACCTAAATAGGTGTGTTGACAGAAAGTCGTTCTGAAGCCCTCCGAACGCTAAGAAAATAGATATTATACTATCAAAAACTAAATCAACTGCAAGATTGTAAATTGGTATTGTCACAGGACTCATCATCTATCGGAAACAAGCTGCATGGTTAAGCTTGATTACAGTTTCAATTAATAGAGTTTGCTACGATGAGGAGGAATCCTTGGAGCACTTCCTATGTCATTGTCTTTCAGTGCAACAAAAAAATTACGACATTTAGAATGTCACTTTCTAAATAACCTGTCAAAAACTGGTGAAATTAAATTTTTTCAACCTGATTACGTTCATTAAGGATGTGGGATGGGTTAATGTGTTGTAAGATCAAATAAGATTATATAATATGTACAACGGGCTTATATGTGGCACCACTGCAAAAAGTTTCTGAACAAATCTCGGAACAAAGCAACCAAATTATTTTCGGAAGAATATTATGTAAATGTTACGTATAATTTATCATGAATTCAAGAGTGACTATAACATAATGACTTGAACTATTAAACCAATAATTTAACGATTATTCTCGAATCTCGTCTAACGAAATATTTTCAGTGTAAGTTAAAATAATATAAATTATTCATTTTAATATTACTATATTATTCAATAGTTCACATTCTTTAAAATCTGATTATAGTTATAGTTTCTAAATAATAATAATGATTCTTTTTATTGGACTGATAACAATACCAAATAAAATTGTTGGATGAAACATTAATTCTTTTATTAAATTTAATTCATCCAAACAAAATTATTTGATTTTTTCAATTCATTTAACAAATATTCCTATATATTTTTTTTATACATCATTTATAAAGTGGTCTGGTGGTGAACTAGTTATCTGTTTTGTACACTTGTTTTCTATGTGTTATTTTTTTTTATTATTTTCTATTATAATTTATGATGTCCTTAATCTAAATATTTAGTTTGTGTAAATGAAAAATAAACACCAATATATTTATACATATATATTTAATATTTAGAGATGATAACTTTAAAAAAATATTTTTCTTTTTTTGAATTTCTAAAGGACAAAACAATGTGAAAAAAAAAATATTCTAGATCCATTGAATATGCAAACACAGTCAAAAACAAGGACACTTTTTTTAAAAAAAATAATATAAAAAAAGGTTCAAGTTTATAACTATGTACTATGACATTTTCTGCCATCATATTTATATATAAAATTTAGAAAATTCTAGCCGCCAGCCTAGAAGCTTTTAATACTAAAAATTTCACTTAATTTTTTTTATTTTGTTTTTTGTTCTTACTTTGTTTGAAGTTTATTTTATGTTTGTTTTTCTGGTGAAACCACTTACTATTTAAATATTTTATGTATTGTTTGTTATGTGGATATCGTCACCCCAGTTTTTATATGTTCAATAAACCTTTTTTTGTTGACCAATTGAGTTATATATATGCAATTCTATTTTCGATGGACGCAACCAGATTCTATTTCCAATCATTTTTTAGATATTAAAGGGCAATTTTGTTCAACGAGCCAAAAATTTACATTATCATCAATATTTATTCAACTTAATTGAATCACTACTTTTTAACAAGCTACCACTATTACTTCCTTACCTCCTTTGCTAGTAATCCAAACCATTATAAATTTGAAACTTTGTTAGAACTAAAGTAGTTCCAAACTACAATTAAAACTATTCGCTGAAGAAACAACTGTAAGAGTATTCCAGGTTCCAGATAGTAGTAACCTGTTAAATTAACAGGTTACTACTAGCTTTTGGCTTCACAGTTCTGAAAATAAAGCTACTACTTTCCTCCGCTATCGACTGTAATTTGAAACTTATACAGAAAATCAGACATCTATCACAAAATGTGAAAATTTTGTTGGTATTTAAATTTATGGATATTGAACACTTTCAAACCGGACAGACGATATGTTAAGAATGCATTTTAGAAACAGTATGATAAAATTTATGTTTTTGAGACATACAAAAAAATAGGCTCAAATGAGGTTAAAAAATACAAAAACTTTGAAACCTGGGGCCTCAATGTTGACACATTTCATCTACAAACTAAAATTGTTTAAAAATAAAAATATTTTTATGATGGTATGGTAATATTTTGAATAATAAATATGTCCTTTTAAGAATGTTTATATTTTTGATGATATACTGATGGATAATTAAGAAATGATGCGCTTTTTTATATTTACTTCAAATAGTAATATAGTTAACCTTCGTGTTTATAAATGGTTAAAGGTTAGAACTTTTATTTAGAAGAAAAAAAAGGATAATTAAGGACATTAAAGTATATCTATATAAAATATTCTTTTGTAATAGTTAGTGTTTGTTATTTTATGTTATACTGGATGATAATAATAATAATAATAATGGTAATATATATAAATTTACGAAAAGCAATGAAAATGGAAATTAAATCTATAAAAATTAATTTACGGCTTTTTGTTTCTTATTTACTTAAAAACAGTCCAGCATTATTTTATTATATAATTGTATTTAACTGATCCCTGATGGATAAAATATTTAGGATTTGTTATAACACAAAACTCAATTAATGCTGCGGATAATATGGTAGAATATTTAACTATCCGAAATACTAATTTTGATAATTATTTTTATTTATTTTTTGTGGTTTTATAATAAACTAAGCATTTAATTAATTTTTAGGTTTTATAGTTTTATTAGGATATTAATTTTACAAAAATGTTGATGTTTAAATAAATTATAAGGCAATAAATAAATTTAAATAAAATTCATATATAATAGTTATAGTAGGACTCGTATTAATTAAATCCTGTATGGAATGAATATATATTTCCGACATATGTGGTCAAATTATCCCATAGATTCATCCAAAACGATTAGTTTGTCTTATTTTTCAAATAATATTCAAATTTTCTTAATACTCTACTGGCAAAATATGTTATTACTAAAACACCACAAAACTTTTTGTGACTTTTGATTCAGTCCTTCATTAATTTCCGATTGACTTATAAAATTTAATACAAAATTTTCTGTTCTTATAAATAATATTAATAAAACTAAAATAATTTTTCTGCTATTTAATTTAATCTAATGAAAATGTTCGTCAATTAAAATTATGTTTGATATTAGTTGTGAGCTCGGTAAAATTGTAAAATATCATAATTAGATTTGTGTAATTTTAAATTAATCGAACACTATTCGTTCAGCCAAATAATTCTTCATATAAAATATATGAACACGTAAAATTTATATTTTACTTAACAAATCGTATATAATTTGGCACTACCATTCTACCATTCATACCTGAACATCTGCACTCGTTAAACAACAGACAAAAATTTGAATAATGATCATTAATTTGGTATACAAATGGATTCAAAGTAAAAGACAGAGCTCCAGCTGTAGTTTATGCCAGAACATCCAAAATATCATGTCCACGCCAGCATAAATGAACACTCAACCGTTTCAATCCGAAACTCACGCCATAGAATGATCTATGTATCCGACAGAATATCAGAAAAAAATAATGCGGACAGGGAGAATATATTCATATTCAATCCTATCCAAAGAAATGTGGGACAGCCTTCAAACGCTAATAACTCTTGGGAAGTCGAACTGAATTACACTCATTTGGGTGCTTTTTTTGGAACAAACATTCAACTCAAAACCCTTTTGTACTTCTTTAATAGTACTGGTCTTGTGATAGGGCTATAACTTAAGGGTATAAACCACAATGACCTCAGTAATTTTGGGATATCAGTACCTATACCTACCTAAAGTTTTATCTATCTATCTATCTTAAACTCTAAAAGAATCGTCACTTTAACTGATTGATGATACAGTGATTTAATAATAATCATTTACAATGCACAATATTTCAGTGATTTCTTAATTGAAATTCATATTACTAATTGCATAAATATTTCTATATTATAATTTTGATTTACAAACTTAAAACGATTAAATTTTATAAAAACTTAACCTCAATATAAATTTAAAACATTTTTAACCACCTGATAACTTTAAAATAACCACAATATAAATTTAAAATATTTATAAAAACCTCATATAAAATATTTAAATATTCAACATGCCCTCATATAATATTAATATCATAATAATTCCTTTTTCATTGCTTAAAATCCATTTTTCCTCTCGTCTTCTTACAAAATATGTTTTAAAAGTCATTTACCAAAAAAAAAAAACAAAGGCCATTAAAATTTTCAAAACTATATTTATAATTTATTTAACAAAAATATCTGTCAAAAAATATATATTTCAAGAACTGAAATATACAGGCTACAGAGAGGGTAATCGAAAGGTTACCGGGGAAGTTTTCGTTAATTGTATACGTGAAACATATAATATCGTTAATATTATCATCACAATTTCGTTGACAGGTAATAATCCGAAAGTCAAAATTTTGTATAATTTTAAACAATAAAAAATGGATCTATAAATGACGGATAATTATATTGTTTTTCTGGTGCTAAATTGTTTATGAATTCTTACACTTTCGTTTTTGATTAAACCCAAAGAAAACCATTACATTATAAAAAGTTTGGATAACTTTTGACGCGTTGTTCAGACTCCATAACTAAAACTGCTATAATTTATACTTAAAATATTTCAAATAATATTTCTGTGTCATTCATTACACATTATAAAATCGTATGTAATGCACAGTATTTTAGTAGTTTGTTAATTACAAACCCTGAAGTAACAGAAATTTATTAACCCTACACCATTCTGAGACATACCACTAGCTACGGCACCTAAACCTAATAGGATGTATCCCGAATAATCTTTGCAGAATATGTTTAAAGGCAATAAAGAATAGCCTTAAGAATTATAGCTTAATGGCTATAATTCTAATATGCATTATATTATATGCATAAGAAAAACTGTCACGCTAACCGTTTGGATCACCCTTTATAACCTATAATAAATTAAATAAGAATTCAATTCTTTATGAAAAATATTATAACATTTATAATTCATAAAATATTTTAAGAATAAAAACAAAACTATATAAAATTAAATAAATTGTAATCTAACGTACAGTCTGGCAACCAGCAGTACGTGTTTTAGTATAAAATAAAACAAAAATCATAAGTGCAATCACAGTAAAACTCAAAATATGATCTTAAATTTATTATAACCATTAGAGTGGTTTTATCTGTAAATTCTTTGAAAATTCTATCTGGACTTATATGTTGTAATAAAACTATAAAATTATTATACTGGTTGTAGGTATTTAAAATATTATCAAAGACTACGTCAAAATGTGTTGCTGTGGTCAATGGTTCCAACGGAAAGTATTATTTATTATGTTTTGTTAACTGGTGGATGTGAAAAAATAATAATTCATTGGCTATAGTACTCAATCTTGATTATTTTAATGTAGACTAAGAAAAAGTACATCATGAGCTAAGTAAAATATACTTTTACTTGTACTTTTACTTCCCAAGTAAAAGTACATCGTAAGAGAAAATTATGTTCCACTTTCCACTATAAAATTATATAAATTCGGCATGTCATAACTTATTTAAGTAATTTTTTTAAAAAAATTTAACTTTTCTTTCACACTTATTTTGATTTCTACAAAATTCATAATACAAAAGTTAACGCAACTGAACTGAAAGTGACAAGGTTAAACCAGAAGCAACTGAACTTGAACTCTAAGCTTAAGTTAACCAACTTTCAACTTATACGATTATAACAGCTGATTATAATCTCAAATTAAAAAAACATATAATTTATTTCAAATGGACCTGATTTTAGCACTCGCTGTAAATAAAACTATTGTCTTGCGAATTGATTTTTTTTAAAAGCATTCTGTTACCTTTGCTTTGGTCTTGAAGTCACTTGTGTTTCGATATCATTATAAATCCGGGGCTAAACTTATGAATTTTTTTACAAATATTTATCCATTTTGGGGTCTGATTATAGTCAGAATTCGAGATGGTTTCAGTCTATTTAATTTGTACTGTTGTTTCTAGTTCCTAGACGACTTTATTGATCGGATTGAAAATTTACATAAACTGAACGATCTAATATATTTTTTTTTGCTGAATTTAATAAACAGAAAGTTGCAATTTATTTAAAATATTATTAGTTTTCTTTTGAAAATATCTCGAAACGAATAAAACTAATAAGCATTTCTAAATTAACTTTTGTAGCAGATGTGATTTTCATTTCACTATTTTTTAGAATATCAAACAGGAAGTGGTCATTTATTGATTATTTCTTATGTACAACAATTCGTTTTTAATATGTGATTCTTGTACATATTTAATTTCCAAATTATTGTATCCAAGTCTAATATTTGGTCCTATTTACTTTCCAATAATAATTATTTCCCACATTCTTTTATTTAACTATCTATTCCGACTTTATCAATATTTTATTACAGATTTCTTACGAAAAATAACTTTTCTATCCATTTTTTAAATCAATAATTAATTAGACTTTCTTGCCTTTTTCCGTACACTGTTTAAAAAACCTTTATCGACTGCCAAAATACCAAAAAACCATTGGCTATAACTGTTAATCTTTTCCAAAAATCGCATGAGACTTTGGAAAGCTAATCGAAATGATTTGTTTCTTAATATATTATATAAAGATCAAATTTAATTACTTATATAATCTATAAATAATTTTGCCTTAATTATCGAATAAATCTTTTTACTTAAAGATTTATTAAAAGGTAAAAATATAAATAATTAAAATACAGGGTGCTCTAAACCATTTAACATTTCAGTTTTTTTTTGAACTTTTGTAATTTTCTGTATATAAAATTTATTATAATAATTCCAAATAAATTATTCACAATTTCATACTACAAACCAAATTTATACTAATTTTAATATGAAATTTCGGAATTTAATATAAAAAATTCACTATCACGCAAACATAAATTCATAATTCTGGGTGAATATTTCTATGAATATTTCTAGCAAATATTCATAAATAGGTGAATATTGTTGATTAAAATATTTTTGGACTTTGTATAAAATTTAAACTAATATAAATGATTGCCGATATGTCTTTTATGCTTAAATAGAAATGTTCCTAAAAGGAAAAAATCTAGACAATTTATTATCAAAATATACCAAAAAGAAAATAAATTTTGATATAAAAATATAAAATAAAAATGTATACCCTAAAAGCTTATTTGAGATCCTTTTAACTTTATGTCCCTTAGAGATAATTGAATGTGCATTTCAGTATTATACAAAAGATTGTTTCCTTCTTTTCTTTTCGCCCATTTTCAAATTTCTTTTAAAGACATCAGTAAAAAGAAAATTCGAACAATAAATTTAGAATTTGTTATTAACATTTTTATTTTTTGGATTTTGTATTTCTTATTCTGTTTTGTCAATTGATGAAATAAAAATTTCATCTGTGATAATTAATACGTCCCTAAGGAAGATTATCAAGAAAACTATATATAAAAAAGAAATAAAATCAATTTTAATAAGTTTTATTTTAATGCAAACCGTATTAGAGTATAAAGAATGTATAGTACTTTATATTTTGTTGATTTAAAAGAATATTTAATTCAGTTAAGTTAATACAGTGTTTGACAACAGCTGGTTCGTCGGTCCATATGTTAACCGGCCCGCGAACATATTAAAGTTTCATATTTCTTGTTAATATAATCTTTAATATTCCAATGAATTCAAATTGAAAATTATATTAAAAAATGTATTCTTGAGTTCATGCATGAAGAAATTAGATTATCTATAAGGGCAATATAAGGAAATTAATCACGTCGAGTCCAGTACAGAAATACACTTAACGCTGTTTATACCTAACCCTCGATTAACAAGATAGATTCGTTCCCAAAAAGTACCGTGAAATCCAGAGTGTTAAACTAAAAAATTGTGTAGTATAAATCGAATTTTTCTTCTTTTCTTCAATCGTGTTAAATCGAAACCGCCCAAATCGAGTACCACGTAAATCAAGTGTTGAGTGCTGTTGTGCTGTATAACTTAAATGGTTTATATTATACTAATAGAAACTGAAAAAATTGATATTTACGTTCAATATTTAATGTTCATTATTTGATGCTGTCAAAAGATTCAAATAACCATTTTATTAACAATCCGCCGGATGATTTCGTTGAGGAAATGTTTGTTTAAAGTAATTTCTAATTTGTGATTCAAAAATTTTAAAATATAAACATCCTTTTTTCAAGAATTTGGTTGTAATCCAGAGAATTCATTATAAATGTTCTAAATTATTTTATATACAAATTTTTCTGGCAGCGCATATACAATTTATTTTTTAAATCATCTGATGGTCATTGAATTTATAACCGAAATCAGATTGGTGGGTGCTATTTCATTGGAATAACGCCAAGTTTTATTTTATTTGGAAAAATGCCAAATAATTCTTGCTAAAATATTACAAAAATATTAATGATTTCGGGGAGAAATAAAAATTTGACTATACCAAACGCAAATTTACTACTTTCGTTGAAAAACTAAATTTACTTAAGTAATGCATAGGATACTAAAAACAAAATAATTTTATATTCATTTGTATATAGGCACAAAATTTTCAATTGAATTTTATTACACAAAATTTTCTTTTCCTTTTTCCATTAAAACAATTTTTTTTCAATTTCTTTTTTTTTCAGTATTTTAGTAATATTGCAATAATTTTTTGCAATATTACAAAATTCAATTCACCAACAAATATTTTTTATATACTAAAATTGAAATATAAAAATTATTTTATTTATATATATATTTTTAGGATAGTGTATTTGTCCTTGTTTCTGCGATAAAGGAAATGATGTCCAACGAAACTATAACGGAAGCTCCTAAAGATTGTGATGATTCCGGTGTCAATTGGGAATCAGGTAAATAAAATATCCTTTTCAATTCATTTCCACAGTTCATGTTATCAATAAAATTAAATATATAAAATATTTTTTTTTTATCCGGAAATTTGGATTATTATTCAAAAAATTATAACTAATTTTTTTTTTTTGTTATTTATATAATCACAAGGACGTAAACTTTTTCAATATTTGAAATCAAGAAATATTAAAGGAGATACAGGACAAGTGGCCTTTGATGATAATGGTGATCGAATTTATGCTGAATATGATGTTGTTAATATTCGTGATGATTCTGAAAAGAAAAAAGTTGTTGGTTCATTTTATTATGATGCTGTAAGTGAATTTTTTTTTTCTTCAAATATACGCAATTGAAAATTAAATAAATAAAAGGAAGAAGAAAATTCTTTCTTATTTTTATGTTCATTTCATTTTAATAATTTCTTTATTCTTTTAAATTTCTTTGTTGATATATTAAAATTGTTGTTCACTTTGTATTTTATAAATAGGAAAAACAGAAAATGCGATTGAAAATCAATGACAGTCATATTTTATGGCCAGGTAAACAAAGGAAAAAACCTGAAGGTATCATAATACCAACTCATTTAAAAGTCCTTACAATTGAAGAGAAACCATTTGTTTATGTAAGAAAATTAAATTATGAAGAAGTTGTTTGTGATGATGATGAGATACCATGTCCTTATTTTAATGCAACGGATGGTTCTGGTGAGTTTAATAAGAAAAAGAAAAGGATTTATGATTTAAAGTAAATAAAATATTTTATGTCAATATTTATTATAAACTAAAATAGAATAAAAATATGAATTTGTATTGCTCATTAAAATGATTTTTTTGAGATAATTTTTGAATTATTACGTTCTTGGTTCATTTAAACATTAAACCATACTTTATCAATGCTCCACTTTTATTCAATATCATTAACTATGAGGAGAGACACAATTAATGGCTCTCAAGATGGTTGGATCTACGTTTCTTGAGCTACTCGCAACAAAATGCGATCAAAAACTATCCCAAAAGAAACTCAGCAATACAAGCAAAATTATTACAATTATTTTTTCACTGACGGACCGAACACTACCGGCTGTGCTGCTCCAGATTTTATTGACCTTTGGGAAAAGCCAAAAGAAGCGGCTATTTTCATGGACCTAGTTTAAGTATAATTGTAATAATTGACGTTTGTAGCGCTGCTACAACAACAACAGACACTATTCAAATTTATTAAGATGTGAATGAATAATTTTTATAAATAGAAAACATTTCTAGTGATTTTTAGGTCCCATATTTATCATAAAAACAATATTTTTCCTTATGAAAGGTCTGACTGAACTACATTATATTTTAAGATTTGATTATTTTAAATCTTTCCCCAGAAATTTCGTTATGTTTCCATCTCTAACAAAACGTATTTCCAATTGCATTTTTTTTGTACAATGCTGTCGGTAGGTGGATAATATTTGATTCATTGGTTATTTGTGCATACCAATTATGTTTGCTCATATACTCAATAATTAATGATGCATACTGATTTATGTAGATAGCGAAACATATTTTCGCAAAAAGGATACAAAAAAGTAAATAAATCTCATATTACAGTTTTATAATATTAAGTTATATGGCGCCGAATTGTAGGCGACCCAATCAGCCAGACATTATTCAAAATTTGAATTTATGTAAATTTTTATATATCACAAATATTTATTATGTACACAATATTTAAAGGACATACCGCATCCTTAATTTTCACAACTACTGTGCTAATCATTACAAAATTATGCATTAATTTGACCAATGTATTTTTGGTTTGCATATTTCCACCATCAGAAATTAAGTTCCATAAAATTATTATATTTTTATACGTAATATTGCAGGTCAAATAATAAAATTCAAAAATTATTAAATTTATATTCTGGTAAAATAAATATTTTCCATTAAAATTAAGTTTATTATTATTTTATTTGTGGGTCAAATATTTACTTATAGAAAACTGGAAAATTGGTTTTCACATTTTAGTTATATTCTATTTACACATGGATAAATATGAAATAATTATAATTATTTTTCTATTTTATATTTTGTAATTTGAGAAATTTTTTATAATTTAATTTTTGTTTATTTGTTAATGAATAATAAAAATTATTATAATTATACTAAAAAAACAAAAAATAATTATAAAATTTTAAATTTTATTAATTAATAATTTATAATTTTCGATATTATAATTAATTTTAAATCAAATTATCAATTTTTTTTCATTATACAAAGCTTTCGCCAGGAGGTTTACTACTTTATTATTGTATAATTTTATAGAAAATTAAAATTAAATGGTTCAATTCTGATAATTGTTTTATTGAATGTTGGGAATTACTTATAGAAGATAATGTCAGCTAAATATTCGCTTCTGTGAGTTGCAGGCACTTTTTATAACATTTTTCATCATATTTTCTCACATTTCAACATGTATTTCATTAATTTCGTCAAGAATTTTATGTTTAAGTTGCTCAAGTGTATCTGGTGCGTTGGTATAAACCTAGATCTTTTGATATCCCCTATAAAAGAAGTCCGGAGCAGTTAAATCTGGCAACTATCATTTCATGAAATCGTCATTTCTTGAGATAATTTGTTGCTGATACAGATCTTTCAGAAAATTCATTGTAACATTGGTTGTGTGTGAAGTTGCAACATCTTTGTTGGAATAACATGTGAACCAATCCAAAAGAATCCAATTCTGGTATCAAAAAGTTATCGATTATATTACAATATCGTTCTTAAGTAACAGTTAGCGTAATGCAATGACTAATGATTTCTCCAGACCACATATAGAGCAACATACTGCAACTTTTAATTAAGGTATACGTGACTGATGAAAAATATGAGAATTTTCTATTCTACGGACAATTTGTTTATTAACGTATCCATTTTATATGGAATTGATGTCACATTATTTTTACCCAAAAATTTCACTTAATTTTTTAGTCGTCACAATAATTATTGATAATTGATTTTGGTAAAATATTTTTACGATTAAATAAGTTTGTTTATCGAATATTTTTCCATAATAAATTTTCCATGTTTACTAAAATTCCGAGTAATCAAAATAGTAAACCTTCCTGGCGAATACTCTGTATTTAAAACTTTATATTGTTATTTTTCAATTATATAAATTTTGCATGTTTTCACATTGACCCAATTTAAATATCGTAAATATCTCTATATTATAAATGATATCCTTTTTTGTCGGCGAAGGACAAAAAGGATATCATTCATAATAATAAAAATGATAAACGATATTTTCCAATTAAATCGGAAATGAAAATGAAATTTAAATGTTCATTTTCCTCATAAAAAAAAGCATTTTTAAATTTCAATTCTTCTTTTGTATCGGAAATATTGTTGTTTTTCATAGTTTGTATTGGGATATAAATAGTTAGTATATTTTTTTTATTAGAGTTACCATAACTATGAAATTTATATAAAAAAAATGAAAAACACTGAAAAATCGACAAAAAAAATCTTATCTAGTTTCAATATCGGAAGAAGCAATAAAGGAAATTGACATATAAAACTTATAAAATCTGAAATGATTTTTGTTGGCAGCAATATTGTCAGAAATCTGCAGATTTATGTTATAACATAAAAAAAACTTATAATCTTTTTTAATGATTCAGTATTTTTAGTATATTTATCATTATTTATTCAATGGTGAAACTGAATTGATGATGAATGATTTGAATAAAAAGTATTGGAAAATAAAAAAATCATTTATTATTCAAATAATTAAAAAAAAAATTAAATACAATATAAAGGTCATTTTTAAAGGTCATTTGGTTGTTTAAGAAAGTAAAGATTCACGTAAATTATTTTTCACGTCATTTTTCATAACGTTCATATTTCCATTTTTATAATATCAAAAATGATTGTTAAATATAATGAAATTTCCCTGTTCGCATCAATGAGTAAAATACCAATTTTAATAGCTGTCAAAAATAGCGAAACATAATAAAACCCACGAAATTGGAGTCCCTAGTATAAAAAAATCCGCTG
This sequence comes from Rhamphomyia laevipes, assembly GCA_963920725.1. NCBI lineage: Eukaryota > Metazoa > Arthropoda > Insecta > Diptera > Empididae > Rhamphomyia > Rhamphomyia laevipes. Next base: position 51,194,505 of record OY987257.1, read on the forward strand.
CATTATTCAAGATTTAAATTCAAAAAATTGTCTAATGTGTTGTGCTATTTATCGTAAAGTCTTTTTTAAAGAAAATATGAAATTTAAACCAAAATTTATGTAATTTATATTGGGTTGGAAATACAATTAAATATAGCGAATATATTAATTTACATTTAGATAAGGTTTATGTTGCCCATACATTAAACAACTAATGTTTTATAGTGTTGTCAAGTAAGTTGTAAATTATGCACAACCGATATTATAACCGTCAAAAATCTGTTTCTATTTTTGTATTTCCATATAATTATCTAACTAACTGAAAATAACTCGTTGAAATTAAATTAAAATTAAAAATAAATTTGAATGTACAACTTCCTCATACAAACTATACAACTTACAACCATCAATCAACCAACGCCCCACATAAATTACATATTTTAATATGTCATCAAGCTATTTGCCAGCCGTAAAAATGGTTGTCAACGTGTTGTAAACTAACCCATAAAATACGATACAACTTGACCAAGTTGTTAACACGTTGACAAACAGTTTGTATAACGTGTTGTATAATCCGTTCGTAAAGTATTTCGAAAATGAATAATTATGTTTCTTATTTTTTATATTATGACCTTCACTATCCGCCATTTAATTATTATTTAAAGAAGTAAATGTCTACCTAAATGTCCACCACAATCTTGGATAATTTTGCTCGCTAATGACGAATATTATTCTATTATTAAATTTAAATATCTGTCACTAATAAACATTTAATCCTCATCATACACTGCCTAATAGTTACAACTTTTTATTATATTTTTTAAAAAAAATATATTTTCCAAATGTTCATAAAAATCATAATACTAATTGATTTTCCTTTTCTTTCTTATTTTCCATAGCCTATGATTATTGTTGTAAAGGATATTGTGTTGATTTATTAAGAGAATTATCACAAAGAATAAATTTTACTTATGATTTAGCATTATCACCAGATGGACAATTTGGTCATTATATATTAAAAAATCAAACTGGCACAATACCACCAAAAAAAGAATGGTCCGGTTTAATTGGTGAATTAGTAAATGAACGTGCTGATATGATTGTAGCACCATTAACAATAAATCCAGAACGTGCTGAATTTATTGAATTTTCAAAACCATTTAAATATCAAGGAATAACAATATTAGAAAAGAAACCATCACGATCTAGTACATTAGTATCATTCTTACAACCATTTAGTAATACATTATGGATATTGGTTATGGTTTCGGTTCATGTGGTTGCATTGGTGCTTTATTTATTAGATAGGTAAGATAAATATAAAAAAAAATAAACAATTTTTTTTTTTTTTTTGAATAATTTTTTAATTAATTTTGAATATTTATTCAATTCATTATTTATATGTATTTTATTTGTGGTATTTTGTATTAAATTGGTTTTACGTTTTATACACTATCAATTAATATCTGACTAAAACAGATTTTGTTGATTTAAAATACAGTTGATTCAAAAAACATAGTCCCTAAAATATTAAAAATAATAATCTATGTAATTTTTTTTGGAATATCAAAAACATAATGAACTAACACTTTTCGATCAAAATTTTTTAAGAATCATTTTATTAGTTAACTATTGGCAAATTTAAATATAGGATTCATAGAATTTACGAATTTATATTACAGATTATGATAATTTCATTAAAAATCTGAGTTATTTGAACAATATGTAATAATGTATACTATAAAATAATATGGAATTTTATGTAATATCTAAAATATAAAATAATTATGCCTGACTATTACTATTAGTATTTATTTAGGACTAAGTACTACACATATTTATGTAGAAATAAATTTGAAGCCATTAATTTTGATTAAATTAAATAAATAAACAATATAATTTATACAATTTTCAAAAATTCACAGAATTAATGGAATTCTATTTACAAATACATGTCGAAATATTCATTGTAGTTAAATATCTCGCAACTTATAACATTACAAAATTGTGACACAATCCTTGCATCTTTTCAAATATGATTCAGAATTGCATCCAAATTCATTTAAAATAAAATATTATAAAAGCAGATATAAAAGTCGCAACGAATCTTAATTTGTATACATATTGTGAAATAATAATTGCATCGTTCTCAATTATCCAGGAATTTACCCTAATTTTGTAATCCTCAGTATCAATTGATTGCCAAAACCACAATCTTCATCCGTCATCCGTCATGTATAAATCAACGAGGCAATTATCCTTCAAATGAGATGCTCATACTATAGCGTTTCAGTCAATATGAATTATTGAGACTGTATTCATTCGAGGCTTAACTTGAATGTTTTATCAAAATAATTACAATATATTCCTTCTATTTTAATATGATGATTATACGTGCTATTAGCATCGGATACCGAAATATTTGTAGCAGTGTCCAATTCAATTCCCAATTCGTACATTACACATAATAAATTACCCAAAACATTTAATTAAACATAAAAACATAAAAATAATATTTTAATCAAAACTTTCTTAAATTTTCCTATTTCCCAAAACACAACAACAACGCCGCATAGATTTTCACCTTTCGGTAGATTTAAATTAACCAGCAATGATAATACTGAAGAGGATGCATTAAATTTAAGTTCAGCAATTTGGTTTGCATGGGGTGTACTATTAAATAGTGGTATTGGTGAGGGTACACCAAGAAGTTTTTCAGCACGTGTATTAGGTATGGTATGGGCTGGTTTTGCAATGATTATTGTTGCATCATATACAGCCAATTTGGCTGCATTTCTTGTATTAGAACGTCCAAAAACAAAATTAAGCGGTATTAATGATGCCCGTTTAAGAAATACAATGGAAAATTTAACATGTGCTACAGTTAAAGGTTCAGCAGTTGATATGTATTTTCGTCGACAAGTAGAATTATCAAATATGTATCGTACAATGGAAGCAAATAATTATGCAACAGCTGAAGATGCCATACAAGATGTTAAAAATGGGTAAGCAAATATACAAATATAGTATAAATATTTTCGAAATTAATAAAAATATTATATAAATTTTGTTAAAGGAAATTAATGGCATTCATTTGGGATTCATCACGATTAGAATATGAAGCGGCAAAAGATTGTGAACTTGTAACAGCTGGTGAACTATTTGGTCGTAGTGGTTATGGTGTTGGTTTACAAAAAGGTTCACCATGGTCGGATGCGGTTACATTAGCGATTTTAGATTTTCACGAAAGTATGATTTGTATAACATTTTGTTTTATCCTTTTTTTCTAATTTAATTATATATTTATGTATATAAAGGCGGTTTCATGGAAGCATTAGATAAACAATGGATATTTCATGGTAGTGTTCAACAATGTGAACAATTTGAAAAAACACCAAACACATTAGGCCTTAAAAATATGGCTGGCGTATTTATATTAGTAGCAGCTGGAATTGTTGGTGGAATTGGTTTAATTATAATTGAAGTTGTATATAAAAAACATCAAATTAAAAAACAAAAACGTATGGAAATTGCACGTCATGCTGCAGATAAATGGAGAGGGACAATTGAGGTAACTATATAAAAAAAAACAGATTTTATGATTTATATTTAAATTATAAAACTTTTTACATTTCTTTTGTAAAATTGAAGATTTTTTTTTTTTTTTTGTACTACAAAATTAAATTTTCAATATTTTCTTTAATTTTATCACGGCCTATACTAAAAAGAAAAATGTCCTTAATAAAATTAAGAAACTTTCTTATTTTGAAAAGTTTTTCATTTTTTTATTATTATTCATCATCACTTTATCAAAAATAATTGGAACTGACAATGTTGGACAATATAATTTGTTGTTGAATAGATTTGTTTGTGAAAAACTTTTACAATTTCCAGGCAGTATTTCAGGAGTAGTAAAATTTCAGGAAATATGGGTCGTAAAAGTTGAAAATATAAATTTTCTTCACAAATTGATTTTTTCTATTCAGTTTGAACAATTAAAAAATTGAAAATATTGAGAGAGGGAAATTATAAAAGTTGTCATTATTAACTGAGTTCAGTATATAGGAAGTTTGTAATTTAGGCTTTGTAATTTATTTGGCTATGGTTCCGCCAATTATAAATTAGATAAAAATATATTAAAAAGGAATTGTAAAACGATATAACCTCGTCGCACCGTGACATAAGTTATGTTTGATCGATCTTAAAAAAACTGTTCTGCTAGTTGCATGTTTGGTTCGAGTGGCGAACCTTAGATAGACTGTCAAGGACTCTGAGTAGCACCTTAACACCATTGTCTAACATTCCAGGTTTATTCAGATGATAATCTCAATGAATAGTGAGCTGTATAAGGACCAGTTATGGCATGAAACTTAGTTTTGCTAAAGTCCAAGTACCAATTTAACTCTTTTTTCGTGATATCTGTAAACCGCTTCTCCTGACGCATACCTGGGAAATAAATTTAAATTTGTTTTTACATTACTCAATAACTTTAACTTTAATTACTCATTAGCTTTAACTTTAAGTTCCGTCAATAATTAACTTCGTTAATTGTCTGCATTGTTTAATTCTTCAATAGCTATTATTTTTATAATGGAACAGACAAATTAATTGATAGATGACATTTTATTTGAATGCCTTCTTTAACGAAAATGATACCATAACTTATAGTTTGGCTTTAAGGTTCCCATTAGCATTAAAATGTGACCATATTATTTAAATTGACACAATTTTCTGTCAAATTACATTTAATAGCCTATAAATGTACGAAAGTCATTCGTGAATTTAAGTTTATTCACCTATACTAATTCAGTCAATATTCGGAATATTCAAAACGTCATATAAAATTACTTTACATGATTCTATTTCGGCTTCAAAGCATTTTTCTTTAATTTTGGTATATTAAATATAATTTTTTTGTAAGATATGATGTAAAAAGAATGAATTTCTACAAATATTATTTTTTTTTATTTAGAAACGTAAAACATTACGTGCCTCAATGGCAATGCAACGTCAATATAATGTTGGCCTAAATTCAAATCCAGGTACAATTAGTTTAGCTGTTGATAAAAATCGTTATCCAAGACTTGGACCAAGAGGACCAGAACGTGCATGGCCTGGTGATTCTGATATATTACGTAATCGACGTATATTAGATGAACCAACAACAAAAGGTTTTAATAATAAATCAAAAACTAAATCACATCAAACACATTTACAACCACCACCGAGATATTCACCAGCCTATACAAGTGATGTATCACATTTAGTTGTTTAACAAATTTTTCAAAATATAAAAATTTTGCGACATACAAAAATTATATATATTTATTATATTTACACATTACAATAATAAAAATAATATAATTTTTTTATTTATATTTTTAATAAAATAGAATTTATTTATATTTTATCGAAATTATTCTAATTTATAATTATTTTTTGAGTATAAATTATTAAAATATTTACAATAAAATCTAAAACAAAATTTCTTTTTGTACGAATTTTTATATTTTTACTTGATTAATTTTTAAATCTTTTTTTTTGTTCTTTAATTTAGTTTTTAAAGATATAAAATGTAAAAAAAAAATTATGATATTAAAAATTATGTAATTAATAAATTATACTATTTAGTTAAAACTTTATAATAACAAATCTAAACACAAAAAAAAGTTAAAGAAAATAAATTTATAAAAAAAATAACAAATATTAAATGTTAAGAATAAAAATTTGTATAAAAATTAATTTATTTAATCTAAAAAAAAAAAAAAAAATTAAACTCTACTAAATTATCTATTTTAACTTTTAAACTAATAACGCTCTATCTACACACTTTAGTTTAGTTACGCGTAGTTATTTAATTCACCAAAATGGTCAATGGTGTCACCAATTTTTTGAAATTATTGTCGAAAAATGTTTAAATTGATTAAAATTAGAAACAAAGATTAAATATAAAAACTAATTAGTTACAACTTACAATCAATGAAAACAAAATTAAAATAACTTAGTCTTAGAGGTTAAAATGCCAGATTTATAGTCGTTGTTAATCAGGACATGAATTACAAGTAGCGATAGCGACAGTCATTTATATCTAAATATGTCGACTCTCGTCTATCAAAATCAAATTTATACCAAAAAAATGATAGCGATTGAATTATCTATCAGGATATAAAAATAAATGACGATAATCATTTATCATTTGTACGATAGTTTATACAATTGTGTCGTGTTCCATAATTATAATAAGGATGCTCAATTGTGACTGTTAAAATACAATTTAGTCACATTGTTGATAAGATAAGGGTAAAATTTGTTTCTACCCCAGTAAAAATGAAAATATTGTTTAAACAAACAAACCCAGAAGCTGTAAGAAGATTATCACAGAACGCAACACTTCCGATGGATACAATTTTGAAAATGAAGAATCGTTTTGAATACTTAAATTACTTTTGTAACACCTGCGAATGGGTGACCTGAAGGAAGTAGAAAAATGTTCAGAGCAAAAACAAGATGAATATGATAATGTTAGGATAATATCAGAGAACTGTCGGATGTTTTTCCGAAAATAACTATCTGGAGAAGAATTTCTGAGGTAGAAGCATTCTGTAGCTCCACGTAGTAAGTAATTTTGAGTTGGCTTTACAGTAGCATACAATTTAATTAATTATTTTCTCATGTTGGCTGTTCTATTGATTAATAAATATCTATAAATATGGTAAAGAAAACCTCTTCATAAATCAGTTGAATCAGTAATAATATAGACAGTTTCTTAAAACTGGAACAAAGAAATGTCATAATTAGTGATGCCAATAATCATAAATAGTTAGTTTAATTTATAATAATATATTTAAATTATAATATTTGCCAAATATTGTGAAATTATGGAGAATATTTCCTTAAAACAATTTAAATAATTTTTATATTCTTAAAACTAAACAAAAATCTTATGAATATCTCTTAAAAGTTTTCAAAGTTTTAGTTCTTGATAAAAGCCATAACATTTATATAACATCAGTAAAATTTTGAAGAATAATTATAATTTCAATTACTTAAAATAAATAACAAATTTAATTTAATTTTTGTCTAAAATATATAATAATAAATGAAAATCTTTAGATTGTGCAAATAAAATGTCGGTGTAAATATTTGAATGTTGACAAGATATTTATTATATTTAAAAAAAAATTGTATATATGAAACTGCCATTTAAATATTATGGAAAACATAAATATTTGAAAAATGTAATATTTAACCGCAAAAGAAAATCGTGTACCAAGAAAATCCTTTTTTTTATGGACCTTGTTTTAAAAAAACTTTAAATTAATTTTTGTTCAATAAAATATAAATTAAAGTTGTCGATAAATTTAAGTACAATTGTTATTGCTGCGTTTTTATCTCATATATTTAAAAAGTTAATGTTAAAAAATATTTATTTCATATTTTTTCCTTAAAGCAATAATGGTAAGAACAGAATGTAGCATTCGTTTTCGCATGACTGTAGGATTTAAAATTTAACACAAAGCTCTAAAATTGTGCATCAACAATGTCGTATGCGTTTGACAATAAGTTTATAATGAGATAAGTTTATATCAGATAAATTGTTAATTTTATTTATCAAACGCTCCAAGTTCTACAAAAAATCATTTCTTTTAATTGATTTCAATTAAAATTTCATAGAAACGATTAATTATTTTCCATATTTTCCATATTTTTATAATAATTTTAATTGAAAATTCCACGTTATTTGTCAAAACAGGTGGCAAATGCTTCAACACTTTAAAAAAGTAGAAACTAGATCAACTGCATGTGTGCGTGAGCTTGAAAAAACTTAATTTAAAGTTCTTCAATATATTTCCTTATGTTCTACACTACTCAACTTGTCAATCCTTAACACGCGCACGCAAACGTCTGTTGCACTTGCAAAATATTCTGTATAGAACTTTATTCATTTTGTTTTCTATTTTAAATCGTCATTATATTTATTTAAATATAAATTTTGTAAAAATATTGATTTAATTAATTCATTAAGAACTTAAAAAATTAATTACCACCGAAAAAATGTACACCGATTACAATTTTCTAAAAAAAATATATTTTAATTAATTTAATTTGTTAAATACAATATGAAAATGATCAAATTTTATCATTTTCAAAGAAAATTCATCAAAAATATATCCAATGTTTAACATTTAATTTTAGTTTATTAAAAAATCAGTAAATTTCGTAAAATTAATATCAATAAATTTTAATTTGATAATTAGTTCGGAAAAATACATTTAATTAAATTATTAATGAAGAGCATACTTTTAGGAGCAATGAATTAACTTTTAATTTTTAATTACTACCGTATATTGTTTAAATTATATGGTCACGTTTTTAATAACATAAATAATTAGATTTACATATTAATTTTTAAGATAATACATAAATAATCTAATATATAAAAATTATGATGAAAAATTATTGAAATTTCTAAATAATATTTTGAAAATTTTTAAGAGAAAAACTTCATAAAAATTACTTCGTTCTAAATTTTCCCAAATGTTATTTTTATATTAAATGTAAGATTTTTGTTTTATTCCATTAAATTAAAAATTCCATTAAATTAAAATAATTAAATATAAAATCATAAAACCGAAACGCACACAATGCCCCAAACACATAAAAATTAACTAAATAAATTTCAACATTAATTAATAATTTTCATTGATTTAATTGAAATAATTAATAAAAATAAATAGTTATAATTAGTCTTCCATAATTTTTAAATTTTCATAAAATTTTTATATCATAAATTCAAAATAAAATATTAAATAAAACAAAAATCTTACAATTAACATTAATTTAAACAGTTTCTTTCCTACTTGTTAATATATTTATAATTGACATTTTGAAATAGGTATGATAACTAGTAGCTGACAACAATTTTAATTACGTAACTTCAACAGGCTAATAAATTTATTAGATCGACAGTAGACCTTTCTGAAAGACATTTTGTATTATAGATTTTCCTTAAATAAACTCTGGAAAGTTTAGTAGCCATAAACATTTTGCTGTCGAAATCTCTAAAAGTCGAAATATACGGAATGAAAGTATACTCTGTCAAAACTCATAAACCATTAAAAGTGTGACAAAAATTGGTTTTTGTCAAGTAGAGAAACGGGCCATTAGTATACATAAAATATGGTAACTTTTATGCTGCTATAGGTTCTGGACCCGGCGTCGAAATATCGGCTAGACTCTCCAATTATCTTTCACTAATTACCAGAGTTCTAAATCGTAAGAGGTTGTGGAGTGTATAGAATGAAGCTGGTTCCAGAATAAGTCGCTGTCGTCGTGAAATGTCGAAGAAATCGCCCGTCGTTGCCTTTGTCGCTAAGTTAAAATTAATATTTGATATTTTCGCAGTTTTGACAATAAAATCGTTTATTATTTTGAATTTAAAAATTTGAATTTTTTTTTAAAAAAAGAAATGGCGGAAATGGAGAAAAAAATATTGAAGCTGTACAAAGAAGCTTCTTAAATTTTATATAAGCAACAGACACATTCGCTGGCGAAAAAAACAGGCGACAGCGACATTCTGGCATCAACTAAACGTATACGTAAAACAGTCAGTTACAAAATCTTCTATAGATACATTTTTATAATTTATTAATTTTAAATTACCCGAATAATAAATTAAGTCAATGGAAAGACTGTTAATTTCATATTTACATAATTATATAATAAATAAATCATTTAAAAAACCAGGAAAAACTAAATAAAAACTTTGTAAATATTAGTAAAAACATAAAAACGTAAATTAAATTAAATAAAAATAAGAAAAAATATTTAATAAAAATAATAATTTTGTGGAAATAAATGAAGAAAAAAAAACCAATTACGTTTAAAACTAAAATACCTACAAAAAAAAATAAGAAATTTTTATGATTAAAAGAAAATTGTAAAAATATTAAGTGAAAATGATTTCCACAGTCGAAAAACATTTTATTTTATTTTTTAAATATTAAAATTCAAACAGAAAATAGAAAAATTAAACTAAAAATAATTTATTTTTTTATAAAATAGAAATCAAAATTTCAGAACATAAAGATTTGAAAACGTAAGAAAAAGTTTTGAAGTGAAATTAATTAATTAAATAATTTGGTTATATAAATAAATATTTTAAGGAATTTTGAATTTATTCAGTTCATATTAATTAAATTTTAAAAAATTATGTAATTTTTAATTGAAATTATGTAATTTTTTTGATGACAATTTTATTTATATTTGTATTATTTTGATGATTAACGATAATAAAAAGTCGGGAGACTAACGCAATGTAAACGGATGTCTTTGAAAGTTCTACGAAATTTCTAATGCGCTGTCTACGAAATTTCAAATGCGCTTCTTCTCCGTCCGTCCAGTCCATCGCATCCATCATCAGTTGAGCTTGTTTGAATCATTAATTAAAATGTTCTGCAGGAAATATTCAATTCTTACTGCAAACATTTCAGTTTTATATAATTTTTTTTGTTATGCTTACTGAAAAATCAAATAAATTATGCAAAATTCGTTATATAAGTTCAACTTTCTGTATCAGTTCAGATTCAGATTCGGTTAATATAGTACCAATTATATTTTGTTTAACAGACAAAGTGGACAAGTTTAGATTTAAGGCTGAATTTGTACAGAATTTGTTCCTGCATTTCGATATTTGCATTTATAAGCAAATTGTAATAATTGCAAATTATCGTATTCATTTCATCGTTCACATTCCGTACATAGTGCACAATTCATTCTAAAATTTTTGTAAAAGCTTGAACGATAAAATGTTATTTTCAACTTGAATCAGGAAATTGGTAAATCTGAATTTGCACCCGATATCCTAAGCATCAGTTAAACGCTGCCCAAAAGATAATAAAACTATTTCTGTCATAAATGTCATTAATATTACATAAATTTAATATTTCGTTTCAAATTCACATTTAAAAATTACATAAAATTTAATTTAAAATAAATTACAAGACTTGTAATTATTGTATTGATTAGTTGAAAATATTTTATATAAAAAAAATTTAAATTATACCTGCAGGAAAAAACCTGTAGAAAAAATGTTAACATTAAATTTAGTATAATACAAAATAAAATATAAAAAAAAAATTGTTAAAAAGTATATAAGAAATATAATTTAATAAATTAAATGAATAAATTGAAATTAATAAATAAAAAAAAACACAAATAATTAATTCTAAATTAATATTTAAAATCATTTTTATTTTTTGTACAGAAAATTTTAATTGATTTATTAAAATGTTTACAAAAATTTGGTGTAAAAAAATAAATTTGGAGAAATTTTATAATAATTAATCGTAATTGATTTTTGTAAAACGGAAAATTTAAAATACAAAATATTAAATCGGCAACGAAATTTCCTATTTGTATTGAAATTTAAAAGGCTTCTAAATATCTTATATAAATCATTAAAATACAAGTTCCCGCGAATTATTATTAATAAAAAATACACTAAACATATTAAAAGGTCCAGTGCAAGAACCGGTTAAGATTTAATTCTTTCATAATTCAGACATGCCAAATAATATTGTATTACTTGTTTACTGATACTATTCGCCATAACTTTCATTTTTCTATTATCAAATTTTCGTATTTGAAAACTTGACCCAAAACCAATTTTATTCGTATTTGTTACTAAACGTCAAAGTGATTAAAAAAACAATTTAATTTTAAATCTCGTAACATTATTAAAGAGTTAAATGTCAAATATAAAGAAAATAATTATTCGTTCATGTCGATATGCAAAATACGAAGATTACTAGCTGTCAGAAACACAAAATATTTAAATATACGAATAGTAAATATATAAATAAGTCATATTATGTTTCGATGACAAAATTGTAAATTATGCTTTGGACTAGAAACTAGATAATGAATAATATTTAATTTATTTGGTGACTACATAATATCTTTTAACCTTTTCATCAACTTGCGTTTCTTAATCTTCTTCATTTCGAATTGATATTGCACAAAGCTGGCAAATTGTTGAAAAAGAACTAATCATTTCTGTAATATATAGAAATTATATTTATATTTCCTACAGAATTGAATTAACAAAGTCATCTGTAAATATTTTTTTAATAATTTTGATGAACATTTCAAAAATTATGAGTTAGCCACTTTCTATACCTAATCCTACAATTACTCTTCATTTAAAAACCAAAATGTAAAAAACCAAAAAAAAAAATTAATCTAAAAATATTATGGAAAATGAAAATTTTAATAATTGTTGTTAATCAAAATAAAAAAATTTAAATATATATAAAAAAAATGTAAAATAATTGTTATTGTTATTATCTAGGAAAAACAAAAAAAAAAAAGAATGGAATAGAAAAGAAAATTTAAATGAAACAGAAAAAATATAAATTATTTAATTAATCATAATTTTTGTGAAGATGATTTTTTATGTAACAACACCAACAAAATATTGTTTCTATTTCTATATGTCGTCGTAAATCTGTAAATTAAAATTAATTAAAAAAAAAATACCTAAATTAAATTAAATATATATAAATATATATTAAAAAAAAAAGTAAATATAAAAGAAAAGTTTAAAGAAAGCATAAAGATCAAATTATTTTTAATAAGAAAATGAAAATACCCAAATTCAACTTCAACTTAAAAATAACAAAAATTTAGTATTTTTTAAAAAAAACAAAAAAAAAAAAACGCGAATATGTAATAAAAAATAAAATATTTAAAAATATATAAATAAATGAAAAAGTTAAATAAAAAGAAAATTTAAACGTGAAATTAATTAAATAGTAAATAATAGAATAACTAACCAAAAAAAAAAAACATATTTTAAAAAAATTGTGTCAAATAATAAATTATACTTAAAACAAAAAAAAAATTAAATAAAATGTAAAATTAATTAAAAAACAAAATGTTAAAAAATAAATAATGAATTGATATACAAAAAAAAATAAAAATAAAAATGAATATACATATATGAAGTTTGAAGTATTGTTGTTATTATTTTAGTCCAAAACATCAATTTCGTCAAACAGCTTAAGAATCTGTAGAATATATTCATCACCGTCACCGTCAACGAGTGCTGATGGTCACCTTAAAATTATATTGTAAAAGTACTTTACAAATTTGTGTAATTGATACTACTTAATTATACTTCTTAATTTAAAATAAGTGTTTTACTATACATTATTAGCAATGCAGCAAATACGTATTTCAACGCTGATAGTGACACTGTCAACATTGATCTTTGTAATTGCTTAGGTATAAAATTTTATATTCTACACATTTTGTAACGCGAAGATGACGGTGGTAATATGATTCCAGCTTGATTTGGAGATATAATCATGAAGCCATTGAACTTATATACCCCACATTTTTAAGGCCATCAATTAAACCACGAAGCAAATTTATGTGTCAAACTGTATAACAATCAAATAACACTCACTGCGGAGACATTAAATTATAATATTGAAAATTAATGACGTTGAAGTTTATGAGACCGTATGTAATTTAAATTCAATAAAAATTACTAAATGGTTTGTTATCTTGCCAACCAAACTTTCTATTACCAAATTTCATATTTATACCATAAATCATTGTAAAATAATTTTAAAGAATTTTTGAAATTGAAAATTATTATTAATTCGAAAATGAGTAATGGATTCGAAAGTAGATGAACTAATACGGAAAGATGCTACTGATGTGTCTTTAGAGAATTATAATATATGCTATTAAAGCTCAATGAGTAATTGGTCTAATAGATATAACGCTATGAAATGGAACGGTTGTGTATATACATAAAAATGTTCCGAGGTATTTGGTTAGAAAATATTATAGACGCGGATAAACTGAAGCCTGTTAAAGTGATATCATTAATTGAAGAAGTTATCCTACCTCTACCTACCTCTTGGGTGATGTGGAAACGGATTACTTACGACAAAAAACCTTTTTTTTTTGTTGGGGCGCTATTTTAGAAAACTGCACCAGGCGCCAAAATCGTTAGCGCCGGCGCTACCATTAACCACCACATTTAGTAACACAATGGTATAAGTGAGCAATTAATCGTTGGATTACTTATATATTGACCAATTACACATAAAATTTCAAATATAAATTCTAACAATAATTTAAGAATCAAAATTTTATATGTGGAATGTCAGTCTGTAATATTATAAATCTGTATAAACACCAGTTATAACGCAGTATCACTAAAAGGGTCATATTCAATATATCATTTGATCAATTTTCCGCTAAATCTTTTTATTAATTTTGTTAAATTAATGATTCTATATCAGCATTACAAGTTCCTGTATTCTTGTCTAAAAAGAACTTTTAGGAAATTTAAATTAACAAATCAATTTCTTATAAAATTATTAATTCAAAAATTTAATCATATTTCATATTATTATCAAAATGGAAATTGATTTAGCAAAAGAAATAACTTTTGATAATATTCCAGCTTAAATTACATATTTAACAATTACCAGGTTTAGTTGTAGATAATTTCCTTTAAAAATGTCGTAAACTTTAGTTCTTGTCTATTAGTCCTGCCTCTGGGAGCATGTAAACACAATTTGCATTCAATTCGTTTATTAACTCATTCATATGTAAAATATAATGTCCAATAGGATTTTATATGAGTATACTTAACTTTAGCTTCCTTTTACGATTTTCAGTACTTACTATTTATTACTACATTTTAGTTATTAGTTAACACTAATTCTTCATACCTTTATATTCTGTAAATTCTTAAATATTTCATATCTTAAATGACATTAATCTCAAGAAGTTATGTTAATTTTATATAGTATCTTAATATAATTCAAATAAAATATATCTTTAATTTTATATATATAAAAATTTATTATAGAAATTTTATTAATAAAAACTTCATTTTACAATTTTACTTTTAATAAACATATAATTAAAGAAATAATATTTTATAATAATAATAATTTTACTGACTTAAAACAGTCTCATATTTATAAGTAAATAATTAATTTTTTTTTAAAAAATAAATTCATACAACAAAAAAAAATATTAAATTAATTTTAATTTACATTCGTTTTCAAAACATTTTTCTTTTTTTTAATTACATTAAAAGATCTTTAAAATAACATATAATACATAAAAATACATAATTAAAAAATTAATAAAAAAATATATTCTAATTTTTAATTAATTAATGGCATTTACAATTTCACTTATTGGAAATCATTGTTGCATAAATATAATTTCAAAAAAGAAAACCAATTCGAAACATCAAAAAATTCACTCTCATCACAGGCCATAACTTTAAATTTTAATTGGTAAACTGATAAAGTTAACCTGAAATATACAAAAAAGAAAAAAAAATTAATTAAAATTAATTAATAAATTGATAATAAATCATTTAAAAGTTTATTAATCTCGGAGTGTTTTTCTTAAATTGTAATCAAATTCATTTCGAGGTTAGATAGGTTTAAAAACTGAATAAAAATTGATTACAAATATATCATAGTTGCTGAGGAAGCTAAATTTTATTTGATTTAATAGACGAATAGATTAAAACTGTAGTGCAACAAGTCGCACTTCGAGAATCTTTTCGTTTTAATATTCGATTATTTATTTCACGAAAAAGCCAACTAAAATTCAGATGCACACGTAGATGTTGCCTCAACCACAGTCGGGGTCGCATTGCAATCCCTAAAGGCGGAATTAAAGAAATATAGATTGATGATACTCATCTAAACGCCGGCAAGTTTAAAACAAGTTTGACTAAAATGAGTTTGTTGCGAGTAGCGAAGTAGTCACCAAGAAATAACTACAAAGTATCAAAAACTAAGTATATCTGGCGACCGTGCGATTAGCACGACAATCCATGTTCATGGATCATCTTT
The DNA here is from genome assembly GCA_963920725.1 of Rhamphomyia laevipes. Lineage (NCBI taxonomy): Eukaryota > Metazoa > Arthropoda > Insecta > Diptera > Empididae > Rhamphomyia > Rhamphomyia laevipes. The sequence goes on from OY987257.1 coordinate 51,210,389, forward strand.
TTAAGATACGAATCAAGCAATCAAATCGTAATCTTTAAAAACTTATTAATTTCAATTTTTGATTAGGAAATAACTCCACTTACTTGCGAATGTTATCATTTCCCATCCTGTGCTGAGAAAAAAGTAATTACCCAGTAAAGTCATTCATTCTACTAGGTTCATACTTAAATAATTTGAATTATCATCCTAAATAAACTATGCTACTATAGTTAAATTTTATGAATTAATTCGAATTAATTTAAAGCCATATTTCAGGTTAATTTGATTTTGATTATGTCAATCAATCAAAATTTATGTAAAATTAGATACAGCAAAAGTTAAAAGTCTGGCGCCATTAAATAAATATTATTGTAACAAAAAAAAAAATCATTGGAAATTTTAATTACATTTCTGAGATTAACATTTTGTCATACATACAAAATATAAATATTTATGCTACAACTTTTGTATGTAGAAATTATCAGATATTTGACGATAATTATTAAATAAAAATTTTCTTTTATGCATCAATTATAATTTAAATTTATTAAATTTTTATTTAAACTATTATAAAAATTGTGTAAAACACGTGAACATTCTGGAATGTCATCAATATTTATAATATTACATCGAAATTCTTATCAATATTATAACAATTTCCAACAAAAAAAAATAATTCATAAAAATTAAAATATTTAAATATTTTCCTTATTAATTAGGCGGCATATGGAAAACTTTAAACAAAAATTGTATAAACAAGCATAATTTAAAGATCACGTTTTCTATAAGTGGGATTTTTTAAATAAATAATATTTCAAGTTAATATTAACTAGTAAATAGAACTAGAAAAATTTCGAAATGAATCGACATCGTTTTTACATATCGAATTGAAGAAATACAAGTTTTCAAGAAAATTCTGGTTTATTCGTTTTACCAGAATATTATGCATTACAAAATAATGAAATATATTTTAAAAAAATTATCCGATATAAAACGTTATTGAAAACGTACCGATAAAACGAAATAACAAAATTAATTAGCGATATATATTTAAATGACGTTACATATTGTTTGGTAAATTAAACTGTGTTACAATAATGGAAAACGTAACGATAACGTAACCAATTTGTTTTATCGGTGTTACACAATTTTGAAAAATATTATTCAGCAAAAATGAACCACTTTGTACAGAAACGATTCAACCTGCGGAAATACTCTTCTAATATTCCTAGCATAACGTTATAAAATAACGATATCAGATTTTTTTTGTTATCTATTTAACGAAACGCAATAAAAAATAATATTATTTCGTTATATAAATAACGAAATATGTAACTTTTACTGTATTACTGGAATTGTTGTAAAGCAAGATTATGTAGGGAAAAACAGAGTTAAGACCAAGACCAGACAGTTTTCACAATTTTGATAAAATTCAATTTATGTTATTTCAGAAACTTACCAAAAACTTCCTGTGAACTATATGTAACATATAAAAATCCATCATCCTGTCGATATTCATAATATATTTCTGATAATGTTTTACTTAATGGCACCAATGATCTTTCATTAATTAATAAAAATATTGCTTTACTGGCACCAACTTTTAAACGACTTTTAATAATTGTTAAAAATTGTGACATTGTTATTTCTTGTGGTACCAAAAATTTACGTTTATTTAAATATGGTAAATCATATTCACGATCATATCGATCAACAATAACTGGTATTTTTGTAGGAAAACGTAAACGTATTGCACATGCTTCATCACTTTTTAGTATATCTATATCAAAAAAACCAAAAAAAAAAAAAAATTTCAAAGATTAATTTACATAATAAATTCAAAAATATTTTAAAATAAATTGAAAATTTAATAAATAATTATTATTTTTTTTAAATTATTTTTGTTCTAAATTCAAGTCACTAACCTTTTTTATTATTATGATGATAAATTGTAATTGGACCAAAATTTGAATTAATATCGGTTTTTTGTTGTTTCATTTTGTTATTATAACCGCAAAATTGATCAATTGCAAACATTAAGAAATTTTAATTATAAATTATAAATTTATAACAATAATAAATTTAGTAAATACAAATTAATTTATTGTTACCAAAAACACAAAATATAAATTGTAATAAAAAAAATATTTTTGGAATTTTAAATTAGCGCACGAAAACTTGTTGAAATTATGAACTGTTCAATATGAAATCAAATATAGAACTGAAATATAATTAATTTGGAATATCAGTTTTTATCAGTTTTGAAATATAATTTTTATTGTATATAGTATAAATATTGAAATGGAAAATTATAAATAATAAAATTGTTTATTAAAAAAAATTATTTAATTTTGTTATCAATCTTTAAATAATTGAATTTGAAGAGAATAAAAATTTGTTTATAATTAATTATATATTTGTAAAATAAAAGACCAGTTTTTATTTTAAGATTTTGGTATAAAAAAAATATTTTATAATCAGAAATTTAATTTTGTTATAATTGCTTAATTAATTGTTCGTGATCGTTTGCAGGTCTTCATTTCCATTATAATATTTATAATAAATTAAAATTTAAAAAGAAAACTTTCAAAATTTTAAATATTTAATCTTTTATTTTATATATTTATTTACCAAAAACTTTTTTATTTATTTAAACACTGGTCTGGAATCTTACATATTTATACATCTTTTACATAATTACATTATTTAAAAAATAAGAAAAAGACCCATAAAATTAATTATGGTTTGGTAGTTCTCTATAAAACATTAAATAAATAAAAAAATATATGTATAACTAATTATCAATACTAGATAGAAACTTTGTCTGTCATTAAATATCTTATAGAACATAATACTTTAAGTAACCTTTTATTATGTGGATTTATGATTGTATAACATTTTGCCGCCCGTCAAATATCTAAAAATATTAATTACAAAAATCCAAGATCATTCAATCAGTGATTTGAATAATGAAATCTATTTAAATTTAAACGTATTAAAAAAGCATAATTTTTATTATGGAATAAGATTTGTTGCTCAGAAATGAAAATTTCAAATTATGATTATAAAAATGTTCATTGAATTGAATAAAGCTGGAATTATAGTATGATTTTAACGAGCGTTAAAGATGACCTCAAATTTTAAATTAAATTGAATGCTTTGGAAAGAACTTTTTAAAGTTAAGGTTTTCTTATATTTATGTTGTTGTCAAATTCATGATTACTTAATTCTACTTCTTAATTTTAAATATAAATGTTCTACGTCACCGTCAATGTTGAGTATTTGTAATTGATTAGGTATAAAGCTGCGTTGTTATTCTACACAGCTGTCAACGAAACGGCGGCACTGTGATTTCCAGCTTAATGTATTGTGAAAAAAAAAATTAAATTAATTAATAAAACCATTTTGAAATTTAAATATAACTTCACAATTATATTCGAAGGAAACAGATCATTTAGAAGGAAATAGATCAATTACGACGATGTATTTATTCAAGATTTATAATGATAAATTAGTAGATCTTGATGTTGTGCTTTAGCTTTATGCATCAGATGTAATATCTGTTTGACAGTTCAATCTTACTCTCCTATAGTTTATATTCGTCTTTCAATATTCTAATTTAATTTTTCTTATATTTTTACCAATCTGAATTTTAGAAGTCCTACAAACTTTTAATCAATGTATTATGCAAGCTACTAGTTTATCACCCAATATTTTACCCCGAAAACCTTGAATACTTTCTACTATATGAGATTTTCATTTTACAGAATAAATGATCTTATTAAATATATTTGAATTTTATTATTAAAGGCCCCTAATTAAAGATTGACCCGCCAATCGAATCTTAAATTTTATTTAATTAACAATTTTGTAAATATTCAAAGATTATGTAAATATTTTGTAAATTGTCAGCTAATATTTTATGAAGTACGTGACCAAAAATTGACAAAATTACATTTATTTTTTCTAAAATAAAAATATAATTGATTAGCAAAAAATCACTGGTCTCTCAATTTTATTATAATATGTCTATTACAACTCTTATTATAAGTTATGAAAATTCAATAAAGTTTTCTTAATACAAATATCGTAACGTATAAAACACAAAGCCACTTTCATAAAAATATTTTGGTTAATTGGCCATTTCACAAATTATAAATAAAAAAATGTATATTTATGTCAAATTTTAATTACTTTCGTCGAGTTACACTTAGAACAAGTAAGAGTTCATATATGTTTAAATTCCAGGCAATTTTCTTCGTACACTGAAGTTTAGAAAATCATTTATTTCTTAAGGAATTACGAAAATAAAAAAATTATAATCAAATGTGACCCATCCCCTCTCTATGGACTACAAGTACAAAGTTAATAATGTGCTTATGATTCCCTTAATCGATATACCTATATTCTAATTATAACATCCTTTATATCACTGAATTAAATTCTGTGTAAACAGTGAAGGACTTTATAAAATTATTAATCTTCAATAAAAATCGATTCAACAATTTTTACAAAGTCATTTAAATAATTAAGTAATTACATATTTACAGAATTAAATAATTAAATTCTTATTTGTTTATTTTGAAATATATTTTTGTAAATAAAATTAATTAAACCTATAGCAAAAATCAGCATTGACCCTAAAATTATTTTTTGTGATAAAAACAATTTTAAATTTGGTAAATATCATATCAATATTTAACTTGAAAACAACAAAATATATTTTTAAAAAAAAGATTTATTTAATTTTTTGTCTTAATTTTGTTGCAGACCAAATAATTATCTCCTTATTTACCACATTTTTATTTATATATAAAAAAAAAAATTATATATTTAAATATATACTTTAAATTCAACTTATTATCAATAAAAATAAAAAATTTTAATATATAAAATTTTGTTGATATAAATTAAGTACATATTGAAGAAATATTTTCCACTACATAACTTTCTATAAAGAATAATATTTGTAAATTGATACAAAATAAATGCAAAACAGAACCGTTTATACTAACGATACAATCGAAAAATTGTCATTAAATTTATAATTAGTTGCTATGTCATTTTTAATATATTAATAATGCGGTACAGATAACATGGTATTATAAAATTTGTAAATTATTTAAATTAATTATTATAATAAACAATTTGAATGTCATAATTTAGAAATTATTCAAGGATATTCTAAATATTACAATGTACGTAAATTAATATAAAATATTTGCTGGATTTAGAATTCTGCTTCAAGCTTCAATATAACAATAAAGAAAAAGTTAAAATGTAGAACTTCCATTATTGTGATTCGTCTGCGTTGAACCGAATCAGTATTGTTTTAAAATGTTTTAAAATTTGTAGTAATAGTAAAACTTTAATGATTCATTTATTTATAATATAATATTTATCAAATTGCTGTATTATCAAGTCTACAACAACAGGTCTAGTTCAAAACAGATTTAGTCTAATAATAGTCTAGCTCTGATATTTATATTATTACTATTTTTGGTGAATATTTTATAATTTGTAAACAAACCATAATTGGACATTAGTATTGTAGTATTATTTAAAAGAAATATGAAATTCAATTTAATAAATTGTAAAATAGAAATTTGTTTTAAAATTAATCTAAATATATAAAACTGACTTTTACTGATTCCGTCCATATCCTTAGCAAAGAAAGGATTTACAATATATAAAATGGAATCGCCATAAAAGAATATCTTTGTAAAAAAATCCTTTAGAAAGCTTGTATTCGTCCAATACTTGAATTTAACTATATGCGAGTTTCAGAAACAATAGAATTGATAATAGAATTGTTGATTCATGTCATCATCAATTATCTTGTTTCTGAATAAAAATCAAAAATTAAGGTAACAATAATGAATCTGGTTAACTATAGCTGATGAATCACTGAGTAGTGCTTTGGATAAAGCAGTGTTTTCTAAACTAATTTAACATTTTTGGCGGAAACCTTTTATTTACTGAAAATTTTAAAAATATGAAAACTAATTTATTTTTAAATGTAATTTATATGTAAATTAATATTTTTAATTAAGAAACTCGTCAATTATTAGATTTATTTATTTTGTTAGTGTGAAGATTGATGTTGCTTTTTTTCCTGGCAAATCCTTGGTATATTCGGTTTTATTGTAGAAACCTGAATACATAAATAGCTGTAGCTGTAACCTAAAAATTCGAGTCAATTCTTTTCCTAATTACAAACAATTTACAAAAAAAAACAGTAGTGTTCGCTTCCATGTCTTCATAAATAAAAGTCTTGTTGAATGCAGTGCAGTGGTCGCACTTTAATTGAATTTACAATTTCAAACGCTTCATTTAAACAGGACCGTCGAACGCGTATATGAATTTGATACAATATCATTACTACAAACATGAATACATTTTTGGCACTTGATAGCCACTTATAGCCATAACCCACTTTGGAAAATAATACTCTAGCTAAGATCTCGATCTAGAGAATACTAAAAGATATTAAAGATTATATTGGAATCACATGTCCGGCCCAGTACCCGTACAAAATAAAATTAATAAACTCGTTTATTTAGAAAACAATAAAACTTAAAAATCAACTAACATCTTCCAAAGTTTTAAGTATTATTTAAGTAACCGAATCAGTTTCAAACCTTTTTTTCACCTTTAGTTCATTTTATGCATTTGAGATTAATTTTATCATATGTAGCAGTTAAAATTCAGTCTAATATTATAATTAATTAAATTAAATGTTAGCTTTCGATAGTTAATTTTAATTGTTCGGTTTGTAAAATCGTATTATCGTTATACAACTAGCACTTGTACCTATGTACAATTTGATTATAATTTGTTTAAGGGTCCAACAAATATGCTTGGTTACATTATTTTTATATAACAGATATAGTGAAGGAATTCGTAACTTTGCAATTGATGACATATAACCATAATTTTAAGAAGTATATTAATACAAAATTATAATTATTTTAATAAAATATATGATTAAAAAGTTGAATGTACTTTTATTTCTCTAAAAAATAATAATAATAATAATAATAATATTTTTTCAGAAATTTTCCATTAGCGAAAATATATACTTATTATCATCTTTAATATAAAATTTCTCACTTTGTATACAGCAAACTTTAAGTATAATTAATTATAATCTCATAGTAATTAATATTTTAAAATGGCAATTATTTCAGTATTGTAAACTAAACAGAAGAAGCTATATTTATAATATATATAAATAACTAGTAAACGCCACAATAAGGTTACTAAATTAATTATTGACCAAATGTTATCATTTTTTCATATTCATATTTGATCATCTTCTGAATTATGCTAATATTTATTAGTACATATACTTTTTATATGATAAAGATTTAGATATATCTAAAATAAAATTATTGATATTAATACGAAATTTATTATTGTACCAATTATTATATTGTTACCCTATTTTTTTTGTCGTATGTGCACTTTGTTGGACAATATTTTTATTATATTATTAATTGCATGATTACAATTATTATCAGTAGATTTCTAACAAAATGGTTTATTAATGCACGTTCTTTTATTGATTTTATATTTTATTATCAAATTAAATGTAACCATTATATAAAACATAATTCTATATTAATCTTTTCAGAGCTGTGAATCTGTTGTGTTTTATAAATTCAATCTTATATATAATTTATTTATATATTTTACATAAAATTAAATTAAATTAAGTTTAATTATATATCAATTTTTGTAAAAAGCTATTAAATTGATATTAATTAAAACTACATTTTATAATAATAAAAAAAAAATTGGATTAAGGGGAACGGAAGGAATATCAGAATAGAAATGGTTGATTAAGTCATCAAGTTAGTAGGGATTGAAGTTGGGTTCATTTTGTTATAGAGGATGAGCATCAACTTTGTTGAAGACATTACAGGAACTATTAATGATTTCATTTTTATTATATTCGGTCCGATGAAAATATTAAAGTAAAGGTTTAGTTACTGTCGTTTCTCTAAAGTCGTTTAGATAGGTTTACATTGAATATAAATGCTTTCTAAATGCATTACCGATTCGTCTAGTTTATAGTTAATTCTTTCATTTTACTTATATTTTTGGCATCTCTGCAGATTCACATAAAAAATAAAATGAAGATATAAGTCTTGTAATACCAAAAAATAAAAATATAATAATAATTAATTGTAATATGTAATTACATATTTATAATTAATTTACAATTTATTTGTATCTACATATTCTTTATAAATTAAAGTTATAACTTTAGTAGCCATTTGCTTATAAATGTTTCATCTCTTAAAGTTGTTGCCTTTTACTCTGCTTGTAACGACCATTCACGGTATGGCTCTATATGCAAAGTATGAAATTAAAAAAAAAAAAAAAATGAATGATTCTACATTTTATTACTGAATATCAGCATATTGAAGAAAATACCATAAATAGTATATTTACTACATTATAAATAGACTCTATAAATATAAATAGTTATGTTATGATAATGGTATTTATACTTGTCCTGAAATAATTATTTATATGAATGACCAATGACCGAAAATACTGAAGTTATTAATATTGCAGCCCAGCTACTGGTGTTTAACAAAACAAATTAATAAAGGATTAACTAGCGTTAAATGTACCCAGATATGGTTCAGTACTATACAAAAATATTTCTTCTATAATTTTAATTGAACACGGTTTCCATAAATATACAAGTAAATTTTTCAATTAATGTATAAATTTGAAATTTTATATTCAATAGACTGGGAAGTGCTCTAAATTATTGTTATGTTATTTTTCGTTTATGTGTTCTGACTTCAAACTTATATTATTTTTCTTAACTTCATATTTTGGTACACAAATTTAGACTGGGTTAACGGATTAAGCTAATTGGATAGGATAAGATAATGAAATTGCTCACTTTATGACTTATGTTTCTGTACTTTCGGATAAAATTTTGATGCTTTTTCCCGAAAATTTTCTAAAAACTTCTTGCTAACGAAAGAAAGGTTTTTTTACAAATTCGTATACCTATTAATTCTAAAATCATGTTTCTCTAAAATCATGTTTCTTCAATCATATGTGATTGTGATTGTTTTTTTTAAATAGTTTTTTTACAGCCTAAAAATATGCTTAAATTTTTTTATAGAAATTTAAGAGATTAAAAACAGACGCAATATTTTTATGGTGAAAAAAATTAATTACAGGACAGGAAAGTCTCTAAACCTTTTTTTTTGTCAATATACTTCTTCTTTCTACTAATAATGTAGTAAATTTTCCACAGTCCAAGAGATACTTTACGAAATATTTACTTTGAATATATTACTCTTCCAAATGAACAGTCACCTCACTACCTCTGTACTTGTATATAGACAACAAAGGAACAAAGCAAAGGTCAAGCTTTAAAGATAAAATAAAAAACAAAATTATAAATAAAATACTTATTCCTAACAATCTAAATTTATATTTAAAATTTGAATTTCAGTTTGAATTGGAGTGGAGACTAAATTATAACTTATTTAAGCGGGAAAATCTTTTGTAGAATTTTTTTATTTACTACACATAGATAATGTCTAAGTAAAATATTATGTAGAAATATTTATGAAGAACTGTCAAGAAAATTTTCCAATAACAAAAATTTAAGCAAATTTGTGGCTGGTAGGAATTAAGATATTTTCATTCATAAAAAAATTATCTAACATAATAAAATGTAAAAAATTACTTTAATTTATATCAAGTTTAAATAAGTTTGAAACAAATATATAAGAAAAATATCATCAAATCAAGAAAATTATAATTAATTCATAATATTTAATTATAAAGTGTTTACATTTAATCGATTTACTATGACCTCATAAATTTGTTTAATAAAAATCCTCATACCCTTATATAAAATCGTAAAAAAAATTATCCCTCTACTCTATTTAAAACATTTTAGCTTACTTAAATTCATTCATTCTAGCGTGTTTTATAATAACTTAAAATTAACTTCCTTTTGCAAATTAAAACCAAGAACAAAACTTCCCAAAAATATGCTGTTAACATTATACTATATTGCTGCCACTTATTTTCAATCTTGGAAATTTCGTAATATTAGTAAGAAAATAATTGAAAAAATCGCCGAAAAATCAAGTGTAGTTTTCTACAATATTCCTCCTGATGGAAATGGTAATTATTTAATAATTTTTAAAATCAATTCAGTTGTTTAATTTAATTATCTTACAGAAAATACATCTGCTACATCAGAATTATGTATTAATCGAGCACAAGCAAGAATATCAGATTTTCTTTGGCTTCGTGGTAACCAACGTGGATGTTCATTAGTTCCTATACAAAATTTACATTTAGGACCATGGGTTTCATTTCCAGAACCACCAAATTTAATACCATTTGAATGCGGTCATAATAAACATGATGATTTAATATTGGATAATGAGAATTTAGTGCATTTATTAATTGAGACTGATATAATTCCAATTGCCACAGATATTTATAATGATTATGATGATGGTGATGTAATCTTGGTATGTTTAATTTTTTCAAGGTTCTTTATATGCTATTTTTAAAAAAAATATTCTAAAAAATCGATTTTTTATTAAATATAAACAAGAAAATAAAATGTTATTTAAAGTCTAATATTATTTCTATATGTAAAACACAATTATTGATCAATTATTATAAAGTGATAAGATTATGTGACGGTGTATTTAATTTTAGTATAAATGTGTGTATAAGAAATTTATTATAATTTTTTTGTTGAGCTGCTTTTCTTATTTTTTAGTACATGTCCTATATGATTTATAATTTATAATCAAAGTTTATTGCCACACAAATTTAATGCAATTGCCCAACACTTAAACAACATCTATAAAGAGCAGTAATATTTTATCACTTTATATCGGTCTATCAGTATTTAATATAGAATTGTATTAATATTTACACATATAATATATATCTTTTATTTTTATAATTAAATTTAAGTCTTTTTATTACTCCGAAATGTTGTAAGTAAATAATAAATACAAAAATTATTCAATATTATTTTCATAAATAATTGTGTAACATTTAATTTAATAATATCTTTTCAGATTGAAGAATATGGTAAGCCAATCGCATGGAAAGTTGATTCACATTTTGCGATACTATTAGAGACTGATATAAGATATTTTACGAAATTAATAATGTCAACATTTCTCGAAGATCGCTTTGTAATTAACGATCGTCTACCATTAATTCGGATTGAATGTATTATACAATTAATTCGAAATATTTTCTTATATCAAATCTCATGAAATTCTTTTTTCTTTTTTTTTTTTGTTAAATTAAAAAACTTTTTGTAGACGTTGAATTCGAAGGACAACCACAACCATTTGATTTAATTAAAAATCATTTACGAAAACAACTAATTAGCCGTGCAATGCGTAATTTATCAATTGCCGATTGGGAAAAACATTTACAAGGTTTAAGAAGTTTAAGTGTTTTGGCAAATCAAGCAACCGAATTTGAATATAATAAAAATCGTACAGAAGGTAAAACTGGTATTGTTAAACCAGATTTAATACCATCATCAACATCATCTAAAACAGATGAATCTGGACAATTGAGTTCAATAAGTACGGATACAACAACAACTAAATTAAGTCCATCAAAAAAACAAACAAAAATTGAAGCAAAAGTAAGTCCAATGAGACGATCACCTGAAGAGAAAATACAAAAAATTACATCACCAATAAAACCACTACCACCACCATCACCTCCGATAATAAAATCACCACAAAAAAACGCTGAAATACCAAAGAAAGAACTTTTGACTAAGAACCAAATATCTAATGTAATGCCAAAGCCCACCGAAGATCAAAAAGATGTAAAAGTTGAAATGGAATTAGAAAAAATACCAATTTCGAATGCTGTCACTGTTAGTGCTAATGAAAAAACAACTAGTGAAATTCCAACAAAAATAATAGCTGCTGATATAAAATCCGTAAAAAAGGATAATGCCAAACGACCAAGTCTAAAACGAAATAAAGATAGTCTAAATGATGCCAAACCACCAAATGTTCTTGTGTATTCGAATAGTGTAAGCATGAAAGATAGTATTATAACATCACTAAAAAATATTTTAGAAACTGATACTTATACAATATATCCATTAACTTCTCAACAAATTCACCAAAAAGTTTGGGTCGATAATACATGTTTATTAGTTGTTTGCGGTTCAGTTGAATCAGATATTGGGGAAAATTTATTAGATTATTTTCTTAAAGGTGGTAAAATGTTATCATTGTGTTCAGATGTTTTAAATATTGTTTTACCAACATATCGAACAGCAGAGGTAAATTAATCTTAGAATTTAATTAATAAAAATAGTTTTGATAATTTTTTTTTCTAGGTACGTGAAGATGAATTAGTACAATTCTCATATGATAAATGGCAAAAAGTTAAAATGATGCATCACATTTTTTGTTATCAACCATCACCAGTTAAAAAACATTTCTCAACTGAAAGTGATGAATCTGTTCCAGCCTTATCTCGTAAACCGTAAGCTCTTATTCATTGTTTTTCAAGTTTTTATACTGTTTGTTTTCAAAAAAAAATTATTATAAACTTTCTTTAAATATTCGTATTTCTATTTCACACACGAGAATGCCATTATCACCAAAATATTTAAAATAATATATAAAATATAATTATAGTATTTATTTGTCGTTAAAAATACTTAGCTATCAACTCGTTTTACAATAAATAATGTTTAATAAAATATTTTTATTTTGTGCTGATTAATATTTATTTATTTTTCAATATTTTGTAGCACAATTTAAAATTTATGTTATTTAATCAAAAAGTTCATTATTATAAAAAAAAATAGTTCTAAAAGTTTGAATAACTAATGTTTTTAAAAATATTATAATTGGTTTTTCCAAATAATTATTTACGTATATAAAAATCTCTATCTTTATGCTGCGGAATTACCATCATTTCAGAAAATACAGCTTTATCAATTCGTGATTTTGGGCTACCTTTTGTCTTTAACCAACCTTTCCTAAAAAATTGTGCAAAAAAATTATTTAAATCAATATTTCTAAATACAGATTATGTACATTTTAATTAATTTCATTTCATCTCCTTCTAGTACACCTCTTACTGTACCAGTATCCGTATTCATACACCATCCTTTCAATCCTAATTCTTTAGCTTGTTTTTCTGTATGCTGTAAATAAGTCAAATCAATTTAGTTAAATATGGTTTTATACAACCAAAAATTTAATCACAAGAAAATACCTTTCGAAAGAAAACACCTAAATTGGTAAATTTTATGAAAAATCAAAAAAAGAAATCTGTTACTTTAATTATAATAATAATTTATGATGAATTATTGTTTACCTTGGACTTTTCCAAATACCTCAAAATCAAATGTAAAAATTTTATTATTCATTATTTATAATTATTTTTATGAATTTATAATATTCTGTAAATAAAAATTTGCTTTTATTCATGTGGCCAGCTAAGTTGCTCCAAATTTAATGAAATAAAATTGATCAAACAAAGTCAAACAAATATGAAATAAAAATGATATTGCGCAGAAAGTTATTTTGCTATCGTATCTATGGGTTTTTAGTACTTCTTAACGAAGATTTTATTTGTTGTTTTAATAGCAATAACCATACGAGTTGATAGCTTATGAAATTAAGAGTAGAAAATTATAAATTAAATCATATTTAAGTATATTTTTTCGTCCATGTTGCACTCATCTCTTTTTAATAAATTTTATTTAACACATTAAAGCTTAGTTTACTTCTCATTTTTTCTTAAATTTAATTCGTAAAGTTTTAATTGGCTTTAAAATTTAAATCTTTTTTATATATTTTTTTTTATTTTGCTATTAAGTTTTAATTTCTAAACTTAAACATCATATAAGCCTGAAAATCACTCTCTACTCTACACGAACACGTAAATTATTTACACTAAAATAACTAAACAATTTTAATATTTATGTAAAATAAAAAAAAAAAACTGATTTACTAATTAATTTATAATTATAATTTTCTCGTTTGTTTTCTTTCTTTATTTTTTTTTTTTATTTATTTTAAATATATGTTGTGTAAAATTGGTTTCATAAATTTATCGCTTTATGTTGCGGCTCGCTGCTTTTAATATTTTTTACATAAACAATATTTTAAATTTTGAACTTAAATGTCCTATGTACAACGAAATATTAATGAAAATCCGTCCAATTAATTCCTATTCCTAAAATTTGTTTTATGTTTTCCTTTTTTGTGAATAAAAAATATAATTAAATATTTTCCAAAATCCACGGGAATATTAAAAATGAACAAATTTAATTCAAATACAAATTATTTTACATGACAAAAAAACAAACACATTTTTAATGCCTGTTTGCGATTTATTATAATTATTTATATTTTGTTAATAAAATTTTTTTGAAATTATTATTGTTGTCGTGTGTAAAAATTTCGTGTCGTGTTGCGTGTTTTTTTTTTTTTTTGTATTTAATTTATTTTTGTCGCGCATCCAAAAAAAAAAAACAAAAAAAATATTTGTGGCTTAGAGCTCTAGTGTGTCCAAGGTCCGTTGAAATGAAGGATCTGCAAGGTGATTCACATAATCTGGATGTTAAAGTCTTGGGTACGGAAGAAACCTGGAATACACCAAGCATTTTGTTGGCCAATAATAAGAAAAGTGGCGGAACAGCAGTATTTTCTCAGGTAATAAACGATGATTGAAATATGATTTTGCTAAAATATTAAAATTCTAATAGACCAATTGCATATTTTATACAACACATTATTAACCAACCAGCTAATAATTATAATAATATATTTTTTTCAGGTTCATTTAGAATCTGATCCTAGTCAATTTGAATCAGATGAAACGAAATATACGGTTCTTAAACAGAACAATAAAGTTCGACTTGAAATTTTGGCGGATTTGTTAAAAAATCATTTAGATATAAATGTAAAAAATTTAACAGAAGTTTTAAATGGTGGCGGTCCAAAATGTGTTTATAAGAATGCATTTTTTCTTGGCCGACACGAAGTAAGAAAATAATTTGTTTATATATTATTTTGTAGTAATAAAAATTATAATAAAATTATATTTTTTGTTCTCAGTCAAAATTTGAATTATTAGAAAAGTTGAAATCGAATACTGGTGCTAATGATATTATTCAAACATCAAAATTGGCTATGAAATTTTGTGGTAAAGATTGTAAACCACCAAGTGCCAGTACAAATTTATTACCAATTTTGATACATTCTTGTCCTGAGGATTTCTCAACCGTTGATTATTTTGATGTAATTATAAATAATAAAATATTTTCAATTGTATTTTTGTATTAATTTTGAAATTATTCTTTAGAATTTACGATCAAATGCAATAGGCAGACTGGTTATTTATGCTCCAATTGTAAGCAGTTCTATGCATATTATATCGGAGCTAACATTGATTCATGGAATGGCAGTTATTGCAAAGCAACAAACTGAAGGTACCGGACGTCATAATAATCAAGTAAATATAACTAATTAATATATTGGAAAACTTTATATTAATAATATTAAAATTGTTTTTTTTTTTTTGTGTTTTTTTTCAGTGGCTAAGTCCAGAAGGTTGTGCTATGTTTTCATTACAATTACACATTCCTTTAGAATCGACTCTAGGTCAACGAATTCCATTATTACAACATATAATTGCTGTTGCGATTGTAAATGCTATATTAAGTATTGATGGATATGAGGTAAGTTTACAAAATTATTAATTTACGTTTAATTTCCTATGATAGAAATATAGAATATAATTTTTAAACATAATTTGAGTTATTAGAGAAGTGAGAGAAATAATAACTCTAAAGTAAATAATTAAAAAGAAAAATATTATTTAAACAATTTTCAAATTGCTGAATGTCTAGGTAATGTAGACACACTTGTAGATCGAGAATTTATATTTAAAAATTCAACATAAAATCTAAAATATACCCAAATAAAAATGTACATATTTCTGCAACATGCATAAGCTTAAAACGGAATCGTTACCAAAAGAACAACAACAGATTTCTCACTAAATATTATATTATTAACACTATACTACTAATTTATTAATTAACCCGCAATTTTGAATTTTGACCCATCTACAAAAGCGTCACCATTAACGTAATAAAAACTTTAAAATTTAACACGAACAATTTTTAATGCCATGACGTCAGTATTCCGTGTATAGAGTATCGATAAAAGTCGAAACTTTTAAAATCATTTAATTTCTCTCAAATTCATTAATTTAATATTAAGAAAATATATAATATAATACCAATAATTTATATATATTTTATGATATTTAAATATACTATTTCAAAATATTTATATTAAATAAAAAGAAATTATTAGAATTCAAGAAAGTTTTGTATTTCTGTTTTAAATAACCATTACAAAAAAAAATCGAAATAAAACAAATATTCATATAATTTAAAATTTTACTTTTTATTATTATTAATATTTTTACAATATGTATTTTTTACTTAAGAGGAATGTTTTTTTTTTTGTTGATATATTTATAATTATGTATAATATTATTTTTATTTAATAATTTTTCATTAAAATACAATTTTATTTATAATAGTTTTGGTTTTTAAACCAAGTTTTTTATTTTTTATTTAATTTTTTTACAAATTAATTTCTTTCCGACATTTTTTTTTTTTTAAATATTTTGAATTATTTTCCGTAAATTTCACTTTCTGTCCTAAATTTCTAATACATTTTTTTTTTATTATAAATTAATTTTCTTTTCAAATATTTTATTATTATATTACAATATATTTAAGAAAAACAATTATTATTTTAAAAAAAACCACACATTTTTAACCTATTCAAGAAAACTGAAAGAAAAAATGTGAAAAAAAAATCTTTAATTTCTTATACGGTTTCTCTTTTAATGCATTCGTTTGAATTTTATTTGTTTTTATTTTTTTTTAATTCATTTTAAAAATTCGATTTAAATTAATAAAAAAAAAAAAAAAAAAAAAATTTAATTCAAAAAACTGATTCAGCTGAACGTGATAATTGTACCGGATGTGATGGACTACGAGCTAAACGTTTTTTTGGTAATCTTTCTAATAATGTTAATAATTTTGAAAAATCTGGTCTGTCATCTGCTTGAAATGACCAACATAACATTAATATATCTTTAACATCTCTAGATGTTTGTAAATTAGCTAATGTTTGTTTCATACCACGTCCAACTTGCCATATTATTGCTTCTGGTGGTTGTGGTTTAAATGGAAATTCACCACATAATAATTCATACCATACAGTACCAAATGAATATATATCAGATGCACGTGAAAATGGTAAAATTTCATCTGTTGGTTTATATGGTTTTAATGTTCGTATTAATTCTGGTGCTAAATAGCATAACCAACCATTTGGTATACCTAATCCTAATAAATCACAATATAATAATTTTGTTGAACTAAATAAACCAAAATCTGTAATTATAACTTTACCATTTTCTAAAAATATATTTTTTGTACGTAAATCTTTATGATAAATACCGCGTGCATGCAAATAACCCATACCTTGTGATATTTGTTGGGCCACTAATGTGGTACGATTAATTGTAAATTTTTCACGTCTTAAATGTATATATGTATATAATGTATTACCTTTACATAATGATGTTACAATAGCTAAATATGGTGGATTCATACAAGCACCCATAAATAATACTAAATTTTCATGTCTAGTTTTCTTAAAATTAGCTACTTCTAATTTAAATGCTTCTAATGTACGTTCATCATCTAAATAATCTTCTTTTAATAATTTAACAGCAACATCACCATGCCATAATGCTCGATGTACTGTACCAAAACGTCCTTTACCAATTTTCTCTAATAATTTTAAATCATCATATG
This sequence comes from Rhamphomyia laevipes, assembly GCA_963920725.1. Lineage (NCBI taxonomy): Eukaryota > Metazoa > Arthropoda > Insecta > Diptera > Empididae > Rhamphomyia > Rhamphomyia laevipes. Next base: position 51,228,291 of record OY987257.1, read on the forward strand.
GTATATCCCATTCTTTTAATGATAACGATGCCTGCCGAGTCCAATGTCCTGAATCACCTTCTTCTGTTGAATCAACACGTACTGGTGTACGATCTGAATCTGTACTAGCACTTGTACTACCCGATAATGATACAGTTTTATCACTGTCATTACTTTTATGTGTATCAGATAATTCCGATAATGGTGGACGTATTTGATTGATGCCAATATTTGTACTGCCACTGTACAAAAAAAAAAGAAGAATAATTAATATTAATGAAAAGATAAAAGAAACTTTTTTAAAACTTACCTTTGATTAAATGGTTTACCAAAATTACTAGTATTTGTCATTACACCTGTACTAACATACACACTTGTACAATTTGAATTATTTTTATTAGAATTATTTGAAATATGTTGTTGTTGTTGTAAATCATTACTATTTATTGAATTTCCACCACCAGCAACTGCCGTACAACTACCAATATGTAAAATTTGTGGTGTTGTTTGATGGCTAGCCGTTATTGTAACATCAGGAAAATTAAATTGACTAGTCTGTTTTTGACCACTAATACCAACTGCTGATAATGGTGTTGGTGTTTGTTGCATTTGATTAAAGATACCACCAGTACTACTATTACTACTACTTGATAAACCATGTGATTGATGTGATACTGTTGAATGTAAATTAAATAATGCCGGACTAGATGGTGATGAACTATTACAACTTGAACCTGGTGAACTGCTATCTGGTGCATATGATATTGATGTTTTTTGTCTACGGCCAGCTGATAAAAAACTACCACCAATACCGCTACCACCACGACTACTTAAATTTGGTGATGTATTTGCACCAGGCGGTAAAAATACATCATTAATTAATGTCTTTTTAAATTCATCAACAAATTCTCTAGGTAAACCGCATGATGGCGGTACATTAATTTCACAATCTTTATGGCAACGATATTTACATTCCTTACATTTTAATCCAAAAAACATTTGTCTTTGACAAAAATCACAATTTGACATCACTTTAAATACTTTAGCAAAACGATGCTGTATTTGATGGCCCATACCCAATTGAATTGGTGAACGTGGTACTGGTAAATTATTTGAATTTTCCATTATGATTACTTCATTTTGATATTGCGGTTGCTGTTGGAATATTATTGGTGAATCGGTATTAATTTCATTATTATGGGGTTTTGTTCGGTTTGTAGTATAATGTGATTGTTGTGCTATTAATGTTGGTGTATTTGAAGCGGATGAAGAAGATGTAATTACATTACCACCACAAGATTGTATATTAATTTCTTGTGTTGGTAAAAGTGGTGATTCATTTGATTTTGATTTTGTTAATAATTGTGAATCTATTATTTGACTAGATAATGCACCAGAATTTGTATTGGTGATTCCTTGAGAAACTAGAAAAAAAAAATTATGTCATCGTTAATGTCGTTAATAAGTTAAATTTAATAATTTTTAAATTATTGTTGAATTTAATAAAGTAATGTGGTTCAGAACTTTTTACTATTATAAATTATTAATAAAAATTATTGAACATATAAATTACCTGTTCCTCCAGTTGAATTATTCGTTGATGGTACATGAGATGGCGTTGACGGATGATGTGGCAATAATGTTTGATGTTTCTTTTTTGGTGGCGGTGTACCAGATTTACGATGGCTTAATTTACCACCACCACTACTACTATTTCCTCCACTGCCACTAGTTAAGCATGGTGAATTTGGTGGTGACGGTGATGGGGTTAATGTATGTATTGATCCATGTATACTTGAATCTTCTGGTGTGGTTATAGCAGATGGTGATTGAATGTGTTGTTCAATACCTCCACAAATTTTACTACTATCACTAATAGCAGTAACACAACCACTAATTGGTGATTGACGATTTTTCTTAGCAATTACTCTATGTGTACGTGGTGAAGCTGTATTACCTTGTGTTATATTACTACCACCACTTGCGCTACCAACAATCCTATGATGATGATGATGTACATGATGATGACGATCCCATGAATCCCAATATAAATTTTCAATATCTTTTTCACCGTTAAGTAATGAATCACGACATTTACGTAAATTTAACATAGCACCAGTTAACCGACGTATATCTTCGTCACGTACATTTACATTATTTGTTCCCAATAAATCTTTAATTTCTGTATCAGTTTTTTCTAATAATTGTTCTAATGTATTTAAACGTTGTAAACATATTTGTAGAGATTCTTGACTTAAACCAACTACTTTTAACCATTGCCGTAATTCAGCAGTTGATGTTGTTGCTAAACCACTACTAGGTATACGTTCTGGTAAACGTGATTTTGTTAATAATAATTCAGAAAACATTCGTACTAATTTCGTTTCTAATGATCGGATTTCTTGTTGTGTTAATGATGCACTTGTAGCACATTGTGTACGTAATCCTTCTAATCGAACAGCGGATATATCAATCATATCTTGTATAACATCTAAACCATTTTTAGTATCAGTATTTGTGTCCATGTTTGTTTTTTTTTTTTTTTGTCAATTTTTTGTACTTTATTTCGTAAATAAATTTTATGGTATATTTTTTAACTGAAATTATTTATAGGGACATTGTAAGGTATCAAAAAACATTTTTAATTTCCTGTTCAACAAAAAGGAAAAACTAAATACAAAAAATCTAAAATTACCTTTAATTTCTTATCGATGATAATCGTATCGATTTGACACTTTTTTTTTACTTCGTAGTTTTACCTTCACCAGAATTTTTTTTTTTAATTCTACATTTTTGTCTTCCACAGCATTAAAATATCGGGGTTTTTTTTTTTATTTTATTAAAAATTAAATCAATAAAAAATTAATATCAAAATAAATAAAAAATAAATTTAAAAACAAAAAAAAAATACTGAGAAAATAAAATTTTCCTTTTAAAAATGTATTATCTTTTTCACTAGAATATTTTTTTTGTAAACTTTATTCTTGTCTTTTTACGTAACCAAAATGTTAATTTCTTCAACATTTCTTAAGATTTCTTATTTTACATTTTAATATTTTCAATAATTTCAAAGATATTTCAATTACAATTATATTTTGAAAAATTAAATGTTCTTTTTTGGGTTTTTTTTTTGTTGAAGATGAATGGAAAAACAAAAAGGAAAATCAATTCTACGACGGCGGCTGTCATTTAGAGAATTTTTTTTTATAATGTTGTTATTCGTGGATAAATATGACTTGATAAAGATATTTTCTGCGGAATTTTTTCATTAAAATTTGGTTAATTTCAGTTTCGGTTTAAAAAGGAAATACGTTTCAAATTTAATTTTTATAAATTTGTATTACGGGCCAGATTTTGTACTATGAATTTATTTTCGAAGATAACTTTTCTACAAAAAGGTTATTTTTTATGGAAATTATTAAATATTTTTCTTACAATAATAATAATCTTATTCTTAAACGAAAAATGAAGCTATTAATTAAAAAAAATATAATAAATAAAAAACTGCCATTGGCAATTTCTAAGAATTTGAATTTCTTCCAGTATTAAAAATATGTTCTTCTATGTGTTATTGTTTAAATGTATGCACTACTTTGCTTTTATTCCAATATTGTAGAGCTCCTTTAACATTACATCCCCATTACTAAAATATTGTGGCTCTATTTTTAATAACACAGTCTAAACTCGAACATATTCAGTCATTAGCTGGTTAAACAATGATTAATTCCAATATAAAAATTAAGGAAAATAATATAATAATATTTCAAATAGCAAATATAAACTTATTTATTTATTTCTTATATTATTATAAAATTATTTATTAATATCACAAAATAATAATTAACAATTATAATCGAAATGGTAATAATTCCAATTTTTTACCATCTAAAGACCAAATTTTTGGATTTAATCCAAGTAAACTTTTCAATCGATGACGCATTAAATAATCTAATTTTGGTACTTTCATAGCTTCTTGTTTTCCAAAAGTCAAAATTATTTTTTTCTTGATTAATGTAAATGGTCCCATTTGTTTATCATTAACAGCTTTTTGAATTTTTTCTATTAAATGTATTGAATTTTTAACTTGACCAATTTCATTTAACAATATTTCAACTTCTTCTATAATCCCTTTTGGTGCTATTATTATCTTAAATATAGGATGACTTTTAATAGAAATTTGTGAACCAACAAATAATACAGATCCATCGCTACTGACTATTGTACTAAACTGAAATTAAAATAAAAAAAATAGAAATTATTAAAAAATATTTATATTTAATATAAATTTAGTAAACTTACTTCAGACATTCCTGCAGGAACCAAAATTATTAAACACTATATTAGATATAATTATTGAAAGAGCCAATATAATACTGAACTTAGAAATAAATTTAATGCTATGAAGTAAACTAATTTTTGACCTGATTTAATCACAAAAAACAAAAATAATATATCTCTAATTTACATTAGAAAACAATAAATAAATATTTCTGTAGAAATTTAGGTAAATTTAAGATAAATGTGGACTTCGGATTAGAAATAGAGGTACAAATAATTATGTATGTATGTTTATATATTATATTAGCATTAAAATTTATGATATTTGAAATGAATCATTAGACTTATATAATGATTAATTTTGTAAAAAGAGGTATATAAATTATTCTTAAAATTATTTAAAATTTGTTTAAAATTAATTACATATTGACTTTTCTAAGAAGAGGTAGAAATTTGTTATAGTAATATTAAAATTATATCCGTTTTTCATAATTTCTTTACAGAATCTTGATATCGGTGTTAAATGGCCCAATGATATTTATGCAAATGGTATAACAAAAATAGGTGGTCTACTAGTAAATACAATTTTACAACATCCATATGCTATTTGTAATATTGGTTGTGGTATTAATTTAAATAATACAACACCAACAATATGTATTAATGATTTAATTACTGATTATAATCGTAATAATAAAACCAAACTTCATGCATTAAGATCAGAACAATTTCTAGCATTAATATTTACGGAAATTGAACATATTATTGAAAAATTTCAATCTGGTGATGTCAAATATTTATATGATTTATATTATAAACACTGGCTTCATAGGTAAATATAATTTTAAAATTATTTGATCTTAAATTTAATTCTATATTTTTTGCGCCGTAGCAATCAAGATGTTAAAATTATGGATAAAAATAATACTGAAAAATCAGCAAAAATAATTGGAATAGATGAATATGGTTATTTAAAAGTTCAATTAAAATCTAATGAAATTCAATCAGTTCAACCAGACGGTAATTCATTTGATATGTTACGTGGTCTTATATTACCAAAATAAAAAGTATCATTTTATTTATAATTACCAAAATAAATGAAATAAGAAGTTTAAAAATATATTTAAAATGTTAATTATTTAATCATACACAAGAAGTAAAAAAAAATTAAAAAAAAAAACAAGTGCATTTAAATTTTTCAAAGTTTTTGATAAACAAAAATTAAAATTTAATTATAATTTTGTTTTAGTAAAATTTATAATTATACAATAACAAATTATTTATCGAAAGAGCCTTGAATATTTAAATTTATTTAATAATAGTTATGACTAGAATTTATATATTACTTAATTTCCAACTATTTCTTTTAGATTAATATAAAATTAAAATTTTATTCATAAAATTCTTTTAGCATTTCAAAAACAAAATTATGAAATTATCTAATTAAAAATTAAAAAATACATCTTAATGTACAAATTATGAATCTTAATATTAAAATTTAAAATGTTAAAATGGCCTGTAATCATAATAATATTATTGTACCTATTACCAAATAAAAAATGTGTTAAGAATCTTAAAAAAAATAATTATATATGCTAGCTAAAGTTGAATTACTAAATAGCTTAAAACTAAATTTTATTAATTTAATATTTTTGCCTAAGAAATTTTCCATTTTATATATATTTTATATATTTGTTGTTAAAACTGTGGTAGTTTTTGTTCCTGTTTTATTTATATTATTTTTAAGTTTTTATTATTATATACTTAAATCATTTAAAAATTATCATTTATATAAATTATATTATATACGATTATAATTAATTAGGTGATTGCTAAAATTTCAATTAACAATGTTGATAATAAATATTATAAATAATTTAATTTTATTAATTTTAAGAATAAATAATTGAATTTCTTATATCCAAATTTATTGTATTCGACTAATAAACTATGAATTTATTCAAATGTTAAAATAAAAATCTATATATCAAAAATGTATTAAATATAAATCGTATATTGATGTTACTGAAATATTTTGAAAATTCGTTTTTATTTCGTCTTTGTGCTGCTAACTTAATTTATAAATCGAGCAGATCAGATATTTATATGGAATAATGGAATGTGTAAACTTGATAATCTATACTTTGCCATTTGTGTATTTCTACAAATTATATACCTCCAGAGTCTAGAGAAGATGAAAGTACAAAGTTTGTTTAAGAAATTCCGAGATAATCATAAAATAGGCAGTCGTCGCCAAAATCAAGTTATTTTAATCCATTTTTGCAGACATATGATATGATGACTCGTAGCGTACAACCTTCCAAATCATTTTATACAAGTTGATAAAAGTGGGTTATTTTTTTTTCGATTAAAGTTGAGTCAGTTTTGCCTAGGTCGTTATGCCTACGACGGACTGCACTGCATTCACATATTGTTCGAATTAATAATCGTACATTCGAAACAACATCACAAATGATAAATTTGAAATATTGAATTATTTTGCTAATTGGGAGAATGAACTTTAATAAAAAAAGCTTGTAAATTTTTTGTTGATCCATATCTAAACAATAATGACATTTGTATATATATATATATATATATATATATATATATATACAGAATTTTATTACATTTACATATTTACATTTTTATTATATCACAATCAATCTTCAAAATAAAATTCTATTCAATAACAAACAGTTTTTCATACATTTTAGTAATAGAAACTGTAAATTTATTAAATTGCTGAAAAAAATCAATTAAATTGCAACAAAATTAAAAAAAGAATATAAATTTGCCAAAAAAACACAAGATTATATAAAACCATTATTTAATAAAACTGTTTTAAAATTAGTCAATTTATAAATTATCTTATTTTGAAATATAAAATGAATCGTGAATTTCGATATTGGGGTGACAGTGAACATGGTACTGATGATGAATCTGATACAGATAATGAAAGCGATGATGATCATATTAATGTCATAAGTAAAATACAAACAGAAACCCCTAAAATTCAGGTAAAATTTATTAAAAAAATTACAAAAATAATTGTGTAATTAATTTTGACGGTTAAAGTAATAAAAAAATTGAATTTTGCAAAGAAATAATATTAGTCATTCGTTATGTATGGTTTTTCCCATTTCCTAATAATAAATTCCCATTTTCTATATAAATATTGTCTATACGCGCAATTTTCCCCAGAATCAAATAATCATCATAGGTCATCATAAAATCTATTTTCTATTTATAAAATATCATCATCACAAAAATATAGGAAGATAATTTGATCATTTAATTGTATCTAAATTTTTCAAAATTGATGTAATAATTATTATCTATTATCTAATTTGAATTTTAATTATATTTTGCGCCTTAAAGTAGACTAAAAGAAATTGTTTCTATTAAATTTAATATCTTATAAAACTCGACAATGGTAAATATAATAAAATTATTTAAATTTAAGGTTTAAGGCATTGACTGAATAATAAAGTTTTCTATAATTAAAATTACTTTATTTTATTTAAATTCATCTTTTAAGTTAATAATACATTTTAATAAAATTAGTTTTTACAGGTACAGCTCCCAACTGTCTCAGTAGAAATCCAATGCGGTTTAAATAGACTGCGGCAAGAAAATCCTGAAGTATGTAAATGAAAATTTTAAAATATATGTATTTATATTTAATTTTTGTGAAATTCAAATTTTATATAGTCATGTGATGTAACAATTATTGCTGGTGAACATACAATATTAGCACATAAATTAATTTTGTCTTCCTGTAGTTCATATTTCTATACAATGTTCAATAGTAAGTTTTATATTTAAGAGATATCAAAAATATAATTTAATTAAAAAACTATTTTTTAGAATTATTTATGGAAAAGGATAGAAAAGAAGTTACCTTAAAGGATCTTGATAATGATATTGTAAAATTGTTAATTGATTATATTTATACTGGTGATTTGCCATTTAATTCAGATAATGTTCAAAATATATTACCAATGGCACGATTTTTACAAATGGATTCAGCTGTACAATTATGTGCAACATTTATAATTGATAGTATAAATTTAAAAAATTGTTTAGAATTAATACAGTGGGCAGGTAAATTAAAAATATACTGATAATTTAAAAAAAATATATATTTAAAATTTTTCTTTTTGAATTAGGAATTCATTCCGTTAAAAGTGTATGTGATGTATTAATTAAATATATTGCAGAGCATTTTCATCAGCTTTATATGAAAGAAGAATTTCCAATAATTGAAATTGATGAGGTTAGTTTTAATTTTCGTAATATAAATTATTTATTTATATTTTTCATTAAAACATTTTTACAGTTTCAAAAAATTATAGCAGAAAAATGTGTTCGTAATTTCCCAGAAGATATAATATTTATAATAATTGTACGTTGGATTCAATATGATAATGAAAAACGTCTACAATATTTAAATGATTTATTGAATACAATTAATAGCTCACATATTACAAAAGATTTACTTTTATCACCAACACTTAATAAATATTTACCATCATCGTTATGTTTATCGAAATGGATATCAAAAAATGAACCAATTAATTTAAATGATTTAACTAATTGGGATTTAATTATATGTAAACGTACTGGTCATTTTCAATCAAAATTATATAAACCAAATTCTGAGGCAACAATTGATATAAAAAGTTTACCAAAAGATTATTTTGATGGTAGTTATATTAATTATGGTGGTACAGCATATTATTTTGGTGGTTGTTTAACAAAAAATCCAGTTTCAAATGAAACATATTGTTATAATATATATAAAAATAAATGGATACCATTTATACCAATGTTACGTTCACGAGCATATCATCGTAATTGTATTATGAATGGTCAAATTTATACATGCGGTGGTTCAGATGGTCATAAAGCATTTAAATCAGCTGAATGTATTGATTTAATATCTGGTGAACAAATTTTATTACCAGATATGTTATATCCACGTGAATTAATGGGTTTAACTACATATAATAATGCAATTTATGTGATTGGTGGCAGAAATCGTGGTATATGTCAATATTATTCATGTGAACGTTATGATCCACGTATTGGAAAATGGGAACTTTTAAAAAATAGTACTTATCAATGTGGTATTAATTCGTGTGCAACAGTTGGTTATAGTATTTATTGTACAAATGGTAAAGCTAATAGTATGGAACGATATGATGTACTTGCTGATCAATGGACCGAAATTATAACACAGTATAGAAGGTAGTTTTCTTAAATTTACTATGAACACTTTTCTATAAAATATTTATTAATTTTAATATTGTTTTTATAGATATCCTTCTGAATTGTTTGAAATGAAAAATGAATTATTTGGTGTTTTTAAAGATCATGTTGCCCAGTACGAAAGTATCACTGGTAAATGGAAAATTATTAATCAATTCGGATATCATCATGATAATTTAACAGCTTTACCAATTGCTATAGCACCACATGACAATCAATTAGTTAATAATGAAAATAATGATAATAATTAAAATAAATTTTAAAAAAAATAAGTGAAAAGTTAAAATTTAAATTTACTAATAAATGTAAGATATAAATTATTACATTATATAATTATATTTTAATATTATTTATGGAAAAATTATAAAATAGCTTTTCGCCTTGGGGTTTCATGTGTTAATAATAAAAACGACATAATATGTGATATTTTTATTGAAGAAAATAATTTGTGAATATATTGTTAATATCTAAAATTTATAAAATATTAGTTTTACTTTGAAATTCCTTTTCATAACTAAAAATACAGGTTGTTTTGGTAATACTTTCAATAAGGGCCAATAATTTTGAAGCGATAATTTTGAGGGCTTTTGATTTGTAAATTCAGTTTTAAAAAAATGGTGTAAATCCCTGAAAATATATTGCCTTGGAAGATTAAATAATTTCTATGTAATTTATTTTAAATTTTTATGCTATATTTATATAATTCAATCATTTTCTTTTACATATTTTATTGACATCGTTACAATCATTTAAAAGGTACATATTTTTAGGCCTTCACAAGTGAAATATAATAAATTAATATTTATAAATCTCATTAATTAAATTTTTTTTTATAATATTTGCATTTTTAATGGCACAGCCGTATCCCATTCATGGGTATTATCGAATTTTAATATTGTCATCCATTCATTATCCTTTGGACAATATTTTGTTATATCATCACCCGAAATACTATATAATTCATTTTCAATTGAAAATAATTCATAAAATTCTCTACAAATTAAGAAACAAATATTTAAAATTTTAAATTAAATTAACAAAAATAAAAAAAAAAATACCTTTCTTCTTGTAATTCAACCATTTCCCAACTATCCATACGAAAATCATAACGTTCTAAACAATTACCCAAACCTTCAGAACAATATATTTGATTATCAATAATAGCACTACTGCAATAGCTATTCACTTGATTCAAACTAGATAATTCTTGCCATGATCCAGTTCTAGGATCATAACGTTCCATTGAATATAAACATTCATGATCACCTTCACCACCCATTACATACAAACATCTATCTACAAAAAACAAAAAATGTATAATTTTATATATGTACCAACAACATTATTAATTGTAAATTTATATACCATGTGATACAGCAGCCATTGATCTTCTTTCATCTAACATACCTTGAACTTCTATAGCACAACCAGTTATTAAATCCATACATTCAACATTTATCATTGGACCACAAAGACCATTACCACCAATTGAATATAAATAACCATCTAAAATACATGAACGATGATGTGATCTTGGTCGTATTAATGGTGTTAATGTTAACCAACGATTACGATAAATATTATAATAAAATGATGTTTGACGACTTTTCTTTGGATGTGATTGACCACCCAAAACATATAAAAAATTCTTATGTCCAACAAAACTAACTGCAAATGCTTTTTCTGGTAATGCTGTTAATGGCCATAATTCTTTTGTTTCAGTTTCAAATTTTGTTAAATCCGATGTATTACCAATTTTATCTAATATAAATATATTATATTGATAACCACCAACTGTACCTAATGCTTTTGCTGTCCATTCAGAACATTCTGTATTATTTATAACCATATCAGATGTACGTACTAAATCTTTACTAACTAATGATGGATGAATAAAATTTAATAAATCATGTAAATAATTAGTACGTTGTTCTGGACAATTTTTTATCCATCGTAAAATACCACAATAAATTATATCTTCAGAATTATTATAAATTTGTTCGTTAAGTAAAATTTCAGATAACTTAAAAAAAAAAAATGATTATTTATTATTTATTTTAATTGTTAATTGAAAATTTACTTCTTCATATTTCATTGCTAAAAATTCTTCACATTTTGATACTTCTTGGAAATTTTTGACAATATATTTAAAAGCTTCATCACTAAGTTTACCACATGAATGTCTATCTAATTTATAAAATAAAATCAATTTAATTATTAAATTATAATTACAATTTGTATTTATAAAATGAATCTTAAATCTAAATGTATAGGCCAATTACATATTTATATACAAACCTGCAAAACTTTTGATTTCCAAACAATTTGTTATATCTAATGATTTTTCTAAAAATTCACAGCATTTATCTTGTATCCATGATATTTGTAAAAATGATGATGTAAATAACATTAATTGTACATTTTCTGTTGTTATTTTTAAATTACCAGTATATAAATATTCAATAATTAATTTTAATGATTCAAAATCAATATCTTTTAATGTTATTATCTGTTTTTGACTATCATGAAATGAACCTAATAAAACATTTATAATATAAAATTAATAATTTATTGTAAAATATCACAAATCAATAATTATTTTATACCAACCATTAAACATAATTGCAAAATATGGACTAGATGCAGCCAGAACATTTTTATGAGCTGGTATTGGTTTACTATCTGGTACGCTTAGATAAATATCACATAACTTTTTTATAAAATTAAAAAAAAAAAATGTTTAGAAAATAAAAATTATTTAATTATTTATTAAATTAAAATATGTTACCTGTTTATTTTCACGTAATTCATTTAATCCAAATAATAGATAATTACTTCGATCTGGATCATTAAAATCCATTCTTATAATAACATAAATTTCATATTTTTATTCAATTTTATAAACGAAATTTATAGGTCATCAATATAATAATTTTTTTGATTTATTTAGATTATTGGAGATATGCAAATTATTATATAGAAAGATATAAGGTAAATTATAATAGAAAATCAATAAATTTATATTTTCTATATATTTTTTTTATAGTTTTGATAATTTTAGTGAAATAATAAAGTTCTTTTCTATATTTTGGTTTGAATAAATTAGTGAATGAAATGTGAATTATATGGTAATAAAATTATTTGATATTAATTATTAATAAAAAAGTTCAGTAGAGTATAGTATCCTAAGGTACTTGACACTTAGTTGCACCTTTATAATTTTTGAAGGAGGAAAACAGTGAAATATGTATATATATATTAATATTATAGTACAGCTGGTATTGTAAACAATTCATTCTGAGCATGTCTAGAAAAATCATATTGAAAAAGAAAGAAATATGCGGCATCTGTATGCCAAATATATTATTATATATTTGGCTGGGAATAAATAGATTGGTAAGACAGAATTCCTAAAATATTAAACCGAACCACTTGTTGAATGTGTGGTGTGATCAGCAACATAAATATTTGTATATAAATTGTTGTTGATTAATGGTAGGGTACTTGGCATAGGCCATCATCCCACGAGCTGTCCAATACAAATGCGTCAAGTTATTACTTCGTTCCCTGGTGGTAGTTAGTCCAGCACATCTGATAAGATGATTTTCGTCTTGTGCCTCGATGAAATCATATAAATTGCAAATGTCAGTCTTTTATACCAATCTTTTTTAGGTGAACTGCCTGGCAACTGTGTCTAGTTTTGACCCGAAATTGTGCTACCGCTTCTCTTGTTGGTACTTGTGCGATGGTATGATATAATTTATTAATGTTTTCGCACATCTTTCCCACCATGTGATCGTTATCCAGATTTATTTCTTTATCTACGATGTATTTTTTTATCTGTTGTAGTCTAATTTCAATTGAGTGAATAGTTGGCAATCTGCCAACAATATTTGAACCTTTCTTTGCCATCAATAGATCCGCTTTTTCATTGCCGAAGATGTTAGAATGTGCTGGGACCCATTGAAGAACTAAATTATATCCTCACTGTTTTAGAGCGGTGTGTAATTGTAATTGATTTGTATTATATGTAAGTAGTAAATACAAATTTTAGACCAAGAAATGTAATAAGTTGACAGATAATATAATGTATGAAATTACGTTATTTTGATGTAATTCTTGTATTATTCTTAATATTCTGCTAAACGGAAGTTATATACAAAATGAGGGCCGAATTAAACCCGAATAATGTGTCATAGTACCATGTTTATTTTGTTATTTGACAAAATCGAAAATCTGTAAACTTTTATAATACTATGTCAAAATGTGATGGAATGGAGTTATAATTAAATATTATTTAGCCTATTATTCAAATTTATATTAGTTGTACCATTATATTTTAGATTCACTTGCAACTTGCAATAACAACTTTTATATTTAAGTATTGCTGTTATCAATATTTTCTGTTGCTGAAATAGTTTTTAAGTCGAAAAATCGTATAATTGAAATGCTAAGAATTGCGCTAATATAATGGTTTATAATAATCAACATAGATGACCGAAATATTAATTAATCGAAATATTGTAATTAATATTTCAATATTGAAATATTAATTACAATATTGTGTCACCTTTTAAGGAATAATAAATTTGTATTTTTCTATAGTAATTACTACAATTATTTTAACTATATTCTTTATATTTTTCCGATATATATCCAGAATATCTTATTCTTCATTGCTAATACAGCCTTCGATGAGCCCTCGATACAGCCATTGCTTCTTCAACGATTTTTCTCCAATTTTCTCTCTGGTTCGCTAAGATTGTCCAATTGTTAACGCGCATTTTCCAGAATATCATACATATTTAATAAATTAATACTGTTTTTCAGACAATTTTTATATAATTTGTATATTAATTGTTAAAAATTTTGAATTTTCGACATACACAACTCTTACACTTTCACGAAAAATCGTACCGATTACACATACTTACTTAACCTCGTATGTCGTATCTAAAAACCTTTTAAATAATACAAAATTATATTTAAATTATATCCTTTTTTTTTTTTAACAAGTTTTTCCCAGAAAGGTTTTTCCTTATTTTATTAAAAATTATATATTTACATACAATTTTCATTTACATTTTTTTTTTTATATTTTTATTTTCAATAAATTTTCCATTATATATTTTAAATAAAATCTATTAAAATTTTAGGTATTTTTGTAAGGAATTTATATTAAAATATTTGTTCTTATTAATTTAATTTTTATATTTATATACTTTTTTTTTTAGATAAAACTACTTTTTTTTATATTATAATTTTTTTTTTTTTTAATTTTTGTTTTTAATTATTTAAATTATAAGGTTATTTTTAATAAATTTTGTATTTAAATTTTTATTATAAACTACAATTATTACGTAATAAAAAACTATATAACAAATAATTTTCTTGAAAATTTAATATAATAATAATAATAAAAATAATAATAAAAGAGAAAAATAAAAATAATTTTAAATTAAATTAAGGGGATTTTTTTTTATATGTATATTTATATATTAAACACAACTAAATTTAATGCCATCATCACTGGAATAGCAATTGTGGCAATGAAGTTTATGATTTCGAACTCGTACATCAGTTCCATTTAAACCATCACCGAGCTGAACATGACAGACACAACATTTAAAACAATTTATATGATAGAAAAGCCTTAGAGATTCTATAATCATGGCTGCACCTCGACCTATGAAATGAATAAGTTATGAAAAAAAAAACAATGAATTAATATTTATTTAAAATTATTTAAATTTATATTACAATATTACAATAAAATTAAGATTGTAATTAAAAAAGCATTACCGATTTAAAAAAGAAGAAGAAAAGCTTGTCTAAATTTAAATTAAGAATATTTTTGAGCTGTTATTTGTGAAGGACTAGTTAAAAGTATGTATTAAAAATATGGCTAAGAACAGATTTTGAGTCGTTACTAGATCATAATTACAATATTTTAAATAGAATTGCCAATGCAAATTTACATTTACATAAAATATATAATTAAAATATTCTGTCTGTTGTTTTGTAATACTATAGCCAACCAGCGATGTATTATACCGTAGGCAAATGTAGAACGTTTTCGATTTTGAAGACGATATTGATACGGAAGCATTCAAAGATGAAGTGGTACAATTTCTATTTTTTGTTAAAGGCGAACGTTTGCTAACACCATTGGAAATGTACTGCGAAATTCATGGAGGATTAATATCAATTTTTCCTAATGTTGAAACTGTACTAAAAACAGTACCAGTTGCAAACGCTTCTGCTGAAAGATCATTTTCCGTGATGAAAAGGGTGAAGAACTATTTAAGGAATACTATGGGTCAAGAAAAATTAAGCAACTTTGCAACTTTATGTATAGAGAATCATAAAATAAATGATGTAAATTATGACTCTATAATTAATGATTTCGCTGAAAGAAAAGCGAGAAAAGTTGCGTTGTAATTTTTTGTTTGTTCATTTTTTTTTGTGTTTTAATGTTTAGTTATGTTTATTATTTTATTGTTTTATTAATGTTTATTTCTTTATTAAAAAAGTTTGGCAGTCTTTTTATCTATATAATTTATTTTCAACTTTGCATCCTTTTAGGAGTTGAAAAATAAATGGTATAGTTTAAATTAAAACTTTATTTGCTATTTATGCATATTTCAATTATTGCACACAAAATATTGCTAAAATTTATCATAAAAAATACTGAGGGGCACCATCATTTTATATTGCCTAGGGCACCACTTTACCATAAAGCACACCTGACTATAGCTTCCATTTTCCGATATTACATTCAAATTCTAAATATATTTTCATACATATTTAAATTCGAGTTTCAATCATATTTTACTCAGCGTTGGCAAACAAATTTAAATAAAAAATTTCTCAATATTAATAAAATTATGACCTTTAGTCGAATTGATTTAAAGAAGGATAATAAACTAATGACTTATATCAGTAAGTAAACTTGTATTTTATTCTTATATGAAGCCATTTGTTTTAGTAATTATATTACATGATTCATGTGTAATAGGCGTAGCTACTTAACGTATCACTTGCATCATTATATCACAGATTTTTTGACCATATTGTTTTTTTTAGATAGACCCGAGATGAAAACAGTTTTAAGTATTGCAGTAGAAGTTATATCGATTTCGTCAATCTCTCATACCAATTAATGAAAAATTCTATCAATTTCTTTTATGATATTCAACAGGTCATCATAGTTATTTAAATTAAGTGTTTTCCTCTCAATTAATATTTTGTTTTGTGACAGCATCATTACTTTTTAATATCAATGATAGCATCTGAAATTTCTTAATTCTTAGACGTTATAGGCTATTACATACTCTAACTATAGGCTGCTTAAAAAAGCTGTATAAATCCTGAAGCTACTAAGTTTATACGATCGCAAGAAAAAAAAAGTACGAAAAATTAGTTTTTTTTACTATTTAGCCAAGTACAAAAAAGCAGGTGTATGAGGTTTGGTTAATACATTTATTACAAAAGCATTGGAATTACAATTAGTGTTGGTATTTATCACATTTTAAGCACATATATATACAACATTATGAAATTAAGAATCGGTAATGCCTTTCTATATAATCTAAATAAACTATAAGAAAACTAAACAGAAATTTAAAATCATTTGGATTCTTAACACACATTTTTTTTATAATATTTATACCCAAACCACATATTTAATGTTTGTATGAGTTTTCTTACAATTGGCATCATCATCTAACAACAACAAGATTGGGAATGTGCATTTTACAATTAAAATAGAGAAGAAAAATATAAGATAAACGAATATTTTTAATATAAATTCACTGTATTTATGAAACCCTATTAATTCTTACCTAATTCATCACCACAATGTGAACATTTCTTTTTTCCACTAACACTAAGTATTTTATCCTGATGGAAACCATCTTCTGTACTCAGTGGTGAATTTAAAATTGGATTTGATTGAGAAAATTGTGATATCAATGAATCTGTTGAACGAGCTTCAAGTCTAAAAAATTTTTGTTATTAAGTATTTATGATTGAATTACAAATTTTATTAATTTCTACCTTTTCCTTTCACCAATTCCTTTGCTCTGTACCCTTTGGGTTATAGTTTGGATTACAGCATCCGGTAATGGTTTATTATTTGAATTCTTTTGAATAACATTTGATGATGTACCAGTTGTCCATCCATTTCCACCACCACTATTACCATTTGTTCGTATTAATCCACGTTGTTGATCTATTCGCCGTTGTTCGGCTTCCTGTATTAACCAATGTTTATTATAATTGAATCCATCTGCCGGTACAGATTTTCGTTTTTGTTGATATAACCATGATTCATGAGCTTTTTCTGATGCTGTTACTGGTAATTTTTTCGTTGATTGTACCCATGCATCAGTAAATTTTGGTTTCGGTGTTGCACTTAATGCTAACAATGTATTTCGAGACATATTACCACTATGATATAAAGCTGTATTTGTTTGATAATTCCTCATTGGTACATATTCATCAATTGACTGTGAATGATGGATACTATGAATAGGTGATGTTATTGGTGAAATTATTGATTGATTGGCAATTTTAACTAAACCACCGCCAGGTACAGATGCATTATAATTAATTGGACGATTACCACCACCATTATCTAGACTTAAATGTGAACGTAATGGTTTAGCTGGTGGTGCTGGTGCAGCTGATAAACGTTTTGTTGGACTAAAATCTTGTAAATCTGATAAGGATTTTCTGTAATCAGTTTGAACTTGATATATTTGATTTGGTACATTGGCATAATGATTTATCATTGGTGGTTGTTGAATTTGTGCTGTTGTTTGTTTTGGAATAGGAACTGGCATTATTGTTGGTACAGTTGATGTTATAGCTGTATTAATATCTTGTAATGATCTTCGATTTGCTGACATTAACATTTTTGCACCATGTTCCAATTCACGTCTTGCTAAATTCTCACGTAACATTAAATTTTCACGTTGTCGTTTCAATTCTTCTTGTTCCAATTGTAATAGTTCACGTTCAACACGTAATACTTCTTCTTGTTCACGGATTTGTTCTTCAATGCACTGCATTTTAACATCTGAATTATTAGTTAATTGATGTTGTTGTTGTTGATTTTCCCAATTATGAATTTCTTCTGATTGTTTTTGTTTTTGTTTTTCTTCTTCCCTTTCTAAAACTTCAATAATTTCTTTTTCTTTCTTTTTAAGTAAATCAACATGTTCTTCAGATGAATTTGTAAATGGTTCACTACTTTGACGTGAATGATTTTCAGAAACACCAGAATCGCGACTTTCACCTATAAAATAAAATGAATTGAAATTAGTTATATAGAATAATACAGTAGCCTAGGAAAATTGCTGGCTGCTGGATTTACTAAATCGTATAAGAAATTTACACGTATAATAACGATTAAAAAAATTTCCGTTTGGTCAGGTTTATCGAAAATCGGAGCCCTGTTAAAACAATTATTCAGAAGTTGAAAATATAATTTATACGCGAAAAAAGTCTTAAACAGTTTTCAAAACATTTAGGCTATATAAAATGAAACTACGCAAAAAACAAACGTATCGATTTTTATAAAAAAAAAATTAATTAGATTTACCAGAAACCTTTTACAGATTATACGCGATGACTAACTAGGCTATATAAATTTCAATGTTTTGCAAATATTTCTAACAAAACGTATCGTAAAATAATTCGTCATTAAATTAATTAATTGAATTTAATCGATAATTTAAATATACTATTTAAAATATTTTTATAAAAATTAACGTACCAGTATCCGAACTATCATAAAGTCCAGCTTTCATATAAAGTTGTTTTTCTAATCGTCTTTCTTCTTGTAATAATTTAATCATATCTGGTGGTGGTGCTACAGAAAATTCTAAAAAACTATCATCATCATTTGTACCTTCAATACCCAAAAAACTAGAACGTTTATTACGAATTTCTTTTTTAATACGTTTTGTTGAATTCATACGTTTAATTGGTTTACTATTCTCAACACCAATAATATTTGATTGTTTTTGATTAGTAATTATATTACTATTATTACAATTATTAATTGATTTTTTATTACTGATAATTTCATAAGTATTTTCACCAGCTATAAAATTTACATTACCATCATCATTATCATCATCTGTATCAATTGGTGGCGGTGGTGGTTTTTCTTTTGGTGGTTGTAATATCATTGGCGGTATACTTGTATTTATAATAGATGTATTAATAGCATTATTAGATCCATCCATTAATTGACAACCATTATAAAATAATTCAATATTTTCATAAACTGGTATTCTTTGATTTGATTTTGGTACTTCATAATATGGTTCACATGATTTTGGTACTTGATAATATGGTTCTTCTTCAACAACAACAACAACATTATTAATAATAGAACTATCATTATTATTATCATTTATTTGAATTGATTCATTATTATGATGATATTGTTTATGCTGGTCTTGTTGTAAATGTACCAATGATTTACGTACTTGTGCTGTTGGTGGTGAATTTGGTATTGATTTAATCGTTTCACTTTCAACAAATATACATTTTGTTGGCATATTTTCATCAATATTTAATTCATTATTATCATTTTGTTGTATATTTGATAAATGTTCTTCCAAATTTTTTGATTTTATTTCATTTATTATACCAGTTTCTTCGATATTCTCATAAATTGGTTCAGTTTTTTGATTAATTTGATTTTGATATATTATATCAATTTGATGATTAATTTGTTGTTCATTAATTTCATCTGATTTTTTAGTATGTATTATTTCATCACAAGATATATCTTCCAGATCGATAGCATTTAATGCTAATTCAATGGCTTCGTTAACCTAAAGTTTGAATTAAAAATATATATTTATATTTTATTTTATAGTCTTTTTAAATATAATAAGAATTCAAATAAAAGTTGTAAGGAGCATGCAAAAAAAATCAAATTTTAGAAAACATAAAACTCCACAAACCCATTCCATTTCCTTGTTGGTTTTGGATGCAAATAATTGTCCAAATTATTTATAAAAAAAAACCAAAAAAAAAAACAGTATAAAAGCAATTTTCCCTTAAAAGCCACTCAATAAAAATTTAATAACAGAACTAAAATATATAAATTTTTTTATTAACACTGTAGGCACTGTATCTAATTCGATCTAAGGTCAGTTTTGAACTAACGTGTAATTTGTACTATCCATAAAAGAAACCATAGAAAATTTTTGTTGGATTTTCTTTTATTAGTTAGTGTTTTTTTTATGTTTCTGTTTCTACAGAGTTTTGTGCTAAGCATGCATAAGGTGAAAGTATAAATATGTACAACAAATATTATATTTATTTTTAAAAAAAAAAATCATATATCATATTTTTTCCCAGGTATCTACAGTGGTTTTTGTTACAGGTACTAATGTATATCGTATAAGAAATGGATAGTCTAATGTTCAATATCCATTTTTTCCAACTTTCAGTAATCAGTTTTTTGTATATTACACAACACAGATGCTTAAAATCTGCTAACGTAATAACCACGATTTTAAATTTAAGTATTCAGAATTTATTTCATTTTTACGAGATTATTTCATTCTTTAGTTCAGATCTGAAGTCATAGAAAACTTGATATTAAGTATAATTTGATTTATTGATAAAATTCAATTATAGCGACTGAACACTAAAATATTCTACTGATCATTTTGTACAAACAAAAAACCTAAGCATAATTAATAGCACAACAAAAAGTTTATAACTTTTTAGCCCTTGAAGTATTTAGAAGCTTTACTACACATGTGCAGCATGAATATTAGAATAACTAAAGAAAATATGGCATAGCTCTTACCATATCCCCCACTCTATATATTTATTGCAATATAATTTTTATTTTGTTTGTCCCTGTTTCCGAACCGTTTAGAAAAACAAACGGATTTTAATATTGTCTAAATTAGTGGAATTGAATCGTTATGCAATTCTGAACTTAACACGCTTCGAATAATTTAAAAAAAAAAAAAACTAAAATTAAACAAAGATAGTAAAATAAATGTAGATGTACCACTAGCTCTAGCACATTTTTTTAAATAAAATGAGTTATCAATTATTTATGTCATATAATCTTTGAATGTCCAACAATTTTCCATAAAGAACAGCAGTAAAGTATGGTCATCAATATTGAATTGAATAAAGAAAATTGTTGTTTATGAATTCCATACCAATTACTCAATAAATCCGAATAATTGAAATCAATTTAAAACATCACAAATCTTAAGACAAGTGCTTGTCTTCGAACAAACTCCAATTTAAAAATTCAAAATAAAGAAAATGGTATTTTAAATAAAAAAAAGCCATAGTACTTGAAGGCTAAGAAATACGCAAAATCTTTAAGGTAAAATTTTACGTTTTCTTGTCTGGATAGATTAGATTACGAATAAAATCAAGACAAATAAAGATAATCTACTGAAAATCAAATCATCCGCCATTGTATACCCGGATATATGTCAGATAAGAAACTTTGACTTTTGTCATGTTTATATTATTTTTCCAAAGCGTTTGAAGGTTTTCTTCTTTGACTTTCTTTTTATTATTTTTATAATTTAAATTAAAAAGTAAATAAAAAATTAAAAAAACGTAGTTACATTACAAATAAACAGGCTATCCTCGGTCAAATATATAAATGACAATTTAATATAATCTGATTAAACAATTTATTGATTTTATGACGATTAATAGTCATAATCTAAATTGATTGATAAACGACATTATATGAAAAATGGTGTGAAAATAATTATATTTTACTAGACTACGTGATGTAGTAGACACCATCATTGACTACGCGTCGAACTTTATGTGTAAACTATAATTATGGTCCATTATCTACTTCATAATTTACGCGTAAACAATGTCGACATAACAGTTTTATTTTAATTGTATAAACTATAAAGCATTTAAATTTTACGTTTATTAGTAATTGTTTTTCATGTTAAATAATTATATATTTTATTAAAAATTAAATAAACTAACATATTAAGATAACAATTAATAAATAAATGTGCGTTTTACAAATCTCATAAAGTCAACATTGTCTAGAAGACTACAATATAGTTGACATTGTCGGCACCAAATTTGGTTTGTCTACTCTAAATTGTAGACAATGAAAATGTATGCGTACAGGAACAACATTGGTGCGTATTGTAATAAAAATTGGTCTAATTAATTTTTTTTTTTAAAAAGTAGGTAAATTAAAAAAAATTCTAAAAAAAGAAAATGAAACAAAAATTAAGTACACACTGGAATGTAATTTCAATTTAAGCTTTAAGCACATAACCTAAAATTATTATAGCGTTTTTTTTTTTAATGTAATTTTACCTCTTTTCTTACCTTACTATAGCAAAAAAATATTTGTTTTACATTTTTACCACATTTAAAAGCCACTTTTATTACTTAACTACAAACAAAAATACCGAACTAAATTATACAAAATATTAGCCATAAAGAAAGTTCATATATAATAAAAATAATAGAGTTTTAAAAGATTAATTGTTGACGTCTGAATTTGTACATTAATTTTGTATGTTTTTTTGTAATTATTGTTAATTTCCACCAACCAAATTGAAGTTTCGAAAGTACATTAAAAATATTATTGCCTTGTTGAACAACAAGAACTTATTAAAATTGGAAACTAAATAAAAAAAAATATTTTATAACTTTGTAAATTGTCTAGAAAAAATTACAGTATTAAGTGGCGGAAACATTTTAGAATTATTCAAAATGATTTACAGATTTATATTCTGCAGTAAAATACTGAGTTGTTGAAATTGGAAATTTTAAAGCAAGATTAGATATTGTTGCAAAACGAAACAAAATATAACGTTACACATTATACAATAAAATAATACATTTTTCCGTTTCGTTATTCAAATATGTAACGAAAAAAATTCTAATAACGTTATATTCTAATAACGAAAATATTCAAAGAAAAGGAATTTTTTTTAAAAAATTAATATTGACAATAAGTAAAAGTTTGACCTTTTTGCTAGTAAAACAAAAATTAAAGAAGTGTTACAGCAGGAAGAGGAACAGGATGGATATATTTTATATGGATAAGTGCTACATTTTTGCTGAATAAAACACGAAACAAAATTGTTTGCGTTATAATTACGTTTTCTGTTATTGTAATAAAATTTAATTTATAAAACGTTATGTAACACAATTTTGATAAGTAACACAAATCCATTTCGTTACATATTTCGTTTTAAAGAAATTATTTTGAAAAAGGTTTTGCCACTATGAATTTTATAGTAAATACATATTAAATATGTCACTGATTAATGTAAATATTACCTATCAGTACTCATAGAGTACTCAGTACTGAAAAAAATAATAATTACTGGGAATTAATGTCAAAATGGAGGTCCCACATTTGAAGATAAAAGATTTTTAAAGAATCACTTTGATTTTCTTGTTAAATCTCTACAGTCCTATCATCATGGATGGTACAGACTACAGATTTAATTATCATGGAATTGAAATTCAATTTCCTGTACCACTGATTCGGTAATTTTCGTATGGTACATAAAATATAATTATATTACGCTAATTATAAAAGTATGATAAAAATTAAACATTTTAAAATTTGCCAACAACTAACTTTTTTACCCTATTTATATTTATATTATTCCGAAAAGACTTAATTAAAAAAAAAAAATATTTCAAACATAAAATAATTAAAAATTCAATTTTCTTTCCTTTTTCTTTTGTTATCTTATAATATTTTCTTTTTTTTTCTTTCTTCTTTTTTCTTCTTTACACATTTTTCCAATTTTGAATTAAAATTTACAATTTTTTATAACATTTTTCCAGCTTTTCTTTCTGTTAAATATTTTAATATATAATTTTTGATATATAATTAATTTGCTCTCTGTTTAATAAAACACACATACGTATATAGTAAATAAAGTTCTATATATATATATTTATATAATATTTATAATAAAGTGTGAGTGTGTATATAATGTATAAATATAACATAATATATGTATGTAAATATATAATGTGTATAAATATAGCTAACACATTTGATATCTTTTGGGATAATTCGATTTAATTTAAATTAATAAGTAAAATAAAAAAAGAATTAATGAAAATTTGAAAACTAATTACAGAAAAAAGAACAAAAATGACAATTAACGACTTAGAATAGCAAAGAGTATATATATAGAAAGAGATCAAAACTAATATAAAAGTTTTTGTATGGACGCAAATTTAGAAATTAAATCCCACAAGCATGAAAGCTATTTTTTTCAAATATTCATATGTATTTTCATAAAACCTAAAAGTGAGCAGGGCCTGTAATCAGTAATAGCCACTTGAAGACCCTGGTCAAGTATATTATGTCGATAGTCGATCCCTATTAAGTACATTGTATTAAAGTATGATCTAAGATTTAGATCATAATAACGTATAATAAAACTCTCTATTTGTAAGTCGAAAGTGGAATTACGCCAAACATATTTGATTTTATTCCAGGATCTTTTTTTTTGTTTATTATCCTACATAAAACGCGAAATAAACTTTAGATAGTGTTGTATATTTTGCAGTTGTGTTGCTAAATATATTTTGGAGGCCTCCTGAATTCAGAGGCGCATGTCAAAACACCGTCGGGGTCCATATTCCAGGGCCTACATATAATTAGTTTTATGCAAGTATGTGTGTTTGAAACAAGCTTTATGCTTGTAGGTTTTGGGATTTAATCTTGAAATCTTGAGATTAAATCCCACAATAAAAATTTATATATGAGTTTTGATTTCTTTCTATACATACTTTTTGACAAGACCTAACCCTAACCTAAAGAATATCAACAGTAAATAGGTTATACCGCAATAATAACTATTTAAACATTGAAATTATTCTGTACATTTAATTAAATCACTCAATATAATGAGTATATTACCGAAATTTGAATTATATACATAAAAAAACAGATATGTGGAAATAATATCCTAAAAAAAAAATAATTCCCGAAAAAATTATTAAATAAGATTTCTAGCACTACCATAAATAATTAATCATAAATAAATAAATCTGGCAATAATGTCAAAAAAATGTCGTTGAAATTATTTTCGGGTCTTATTTCATTCAATTATAAAATTATTAATTAATAGTTTTATAATTAGTTATGAATTTATTAAGTTCTCTTGTTTTTTTCGGATGTTATTGCCGTAAACTATATATACCATTTCAATGTCAAATGTTGGTTCTTTTCCAAATTAGATTGATTGGTCTGCTTTTAAAGCTTTTGAATTTTAATAGCATATTTTTAATGTCATATTTAAGTAATAGTCTTGTTCTGTCAATGTATTACGCTTATATTTATGACATGAACTTTAAGTTACCAATTTGGAGTTGGCAAAGGACCAA
This sequence comes from Rhamphomyia laevipes, assembly GCA_963920725.1. Lineage (NCBI taxonomy): Eukaryota > Metazoa > Arthropoda > Insecta > Diptera > Empididae > Rhamphomyia > Rhamphomyia laevipes. The sequence continues at coordinate 51,254,235 of OY987257.1, forward strand.
CTTGACTTGTAATTTCTATATAATGATATAAAACCGATATTTAATATAATAATAATTTATGTATATATGAAAATGTCCTTGATTTTAATAAATTAATTATAATTTAATAGAATCAGTTTTTTGTTTTTGTTTTGAATTAATTATGCAAAAATGTTAATTTTTCTTTGTTTTTTTTTCTATGCAAAATATAATTTTATAATAAATATTAATAATATTAATTGATATATAATTATGTAATTGGCCCAAGCATTTTATGTAATTAATGTATTTTCTTGTGTATAATTAGAAATATTTATATTTATGTAAATTTTGTAAATTGTTATTTAGTTTGATGTAAAATATCCGATATAGTAAAATAGTTAATAACGATTTATATAATTGATATAGTGTATAATAATATATGTAATAATTGATATAGTTTTTTTTTAGATAAAATTTTCATAAATATTATCTATAAATATTTTTTAATTGATATTATAATTTAAATTTTTTTTTTTTTAGATTTATTGTATTAGCACTGATTAAATATTTTTTTTATAGTTTAGTAATAATTTTTGAATATATTTCAGAAACACCAAGAATTAAATTATGTAAATAATTTTTCAAAGATAAAACTTTTTTTGTAATTTTGAACAATTTTTTTTTTAGACTGACGACGATACAAATAACATTTAATTATTAATATTCATTTAACGAATTCTCAAAAAAAGAAATTTTAATTTTTTTATATTTTTATTTATATCTTGAATCTATCTTTTGGATATAATCGTATAACATCTATAATTAAATGAATTAACAATTAATATTTGTCCCATTCAGCAACTTCTACAACTTGTCTTGCCTTTAACAATTTATCTACTTTGTCTACGTGGTAAATGTTTCTTAACCCGTTCGGAACGATTTTATATTCCGTATCGAAAGGGTTAAAAATTCAATCGGTGAGTAATTTTTAGTTTAAAGGTTTATACGATAATATTAATTATTAATGCCGGTTATTATACGAAATTACATGATTCTTTTAACGATCACTACTTTTAAAAAAAACTACTTGTAAACTGCAAAATTATGAGTAGTACAAAAACTATTCGATTTCGTTTCTATTTAAATTGAGTTCCGGATTCCGCTTAATTAACGAATTTAGCCTTTAATATTTTATTATATTTTTGTATTTTTATGGTTAATTATTTTAATATTTTCTGTATTAACTGCATATATAAAGTATGGATATTTGAATAAATTCGATTAATTTAACTATTACTGAACTGTCCAATTCTATTGTCAATAATTTAGCTTGATTTTTTCATATTAATTTACTGAAAACATTAAGATTATAATAATATATTTAAGATTTTCAATTAAATTATGTTTTCAAACATCAAAATAACATATATTTAATTAGTTTAACTTTATATATACTATATATAAATAACGACAACTACATTTTGAAAATTCTGATTAACATTATTTAAAAAATAATTCTAGCTTTTCCTCCTATTCCATGGAAATTTCATTTTATAATGTACATAAATTAAAATTATCTAAAATTCTCCAACAACATTTATGTAAAAATCAATGCTCTACCAACTTATGAAAAATTACATTTAAAATTAACTTGTCAAAACGATTTTATTTTTATACATAATTTAAATAATTTAATTAATCGGTGGTTTTATAATTTTGTTTGTTCAGTAATTGATTTTTTAATTTCTTTATTTAAATATTGATTTAATTCATCTGCCATATTTAATTCCTTATCACCTAAATCAGTTTTCTCAACAATTTTCTCAGTTTTAATTATTTTCGTTATTTCAATATTAACTTCAGTATTGCCACTTGTAATTGATGATGAACAACAACTTGATGAATCTGATTTAATTGGTGGTGAAATATAAAATTTTGAATTATTACTAGTAGTATCTGTTGAATCTATGGATGTAGTATCATCATCTGATGTGAAATTCTTTTTAAGGAAATCAAAAATATTTTTTGGTTTAGTATTTGGATGTGTTTTTCGATTTACACTAGGTGATTCAAGAGATTTAATCGATTTAATGGATCCATTTGGGGAATTAGATGATTTTGGTGTTGATAATGGAGAATTATCAGTTGAAGTTACTTTTATTGTTGTTTCGACAATTTCTAAACGGGCAACAAGAAGACCGGGATTTTTTTGTGTTTCATCTAAATTTTCAACAATTAACTGAACATTACTTTCACCAGCTTGATTTACAGACGATGAATTTGATTTTAAATTTAAATTATTGGGACGGGTCAGGGAATTGCGAGGTGATAATGTTTTTGGTGTTGTTGAAGGTGTTGTTTTGGGTGATGGTTTTGGTGAATTTGGTGTACTTGGAGGTTTTTGAAGTTTTTGATAATCAGCAGTTTTCATTGGTGATATAGAAAAGATCGGAGAACTTGGTACCGACTTTTGTGGAGATGAATTTAATGGTGGAAGTACAGGAGGAGTTTTTGTAATTTTATTATTATTTGGTTTTGGTGATGGTGGTGAACTTTTAATAGGACTTGAAGATTGGGAATTATTTACGATTTCGTTATTTTCTTTTGATTTTATAGGAGAACGTTTAATTGCAGTTACTGGTTTAGATTTTTCTGCAAAAACTTTAGGTTCAATTAAAACTTTTGAACAAAAAGTTTCAGAAATTGGCCTATCAACCGTATCAGAAATAAGTGATTTTATATTTTGTTTAGAATTTACAATTGGTTCTTGTGGCGATAAATTCTTTTCACAATTGGCAATATCATCTAAAGTAATCTCAAAATATGGTGTCGAATTATGATACTGATTAGGTAGTTTATTAACATCTACTTTATCGCATATTTCTTCTATTGTTTTACTACGTTTCATATTTTTTACGATATCTTCTTCACTAACTGCCGCCTGTTTAGTTAATGAATTTTCTACAATTTGATTTGATTTTTTAATTAATTCGTTGGTGTTTCGTTTATTTATGTTAGTATCATCTACTAAATTACTTAAATTATTTTTACTAATAATATTATTAATATTTTTTTTCGTATTATTTTGCTGACTGTCAACAACAACCTGTAAATTTTCCGATTTATTATCATTATTTAAATTTATTGTTTTAGTATTATTTATAGTTTTTGGATTAATAATACAAATTAAATGTCTACCATTATTTGACATGTCATATTTTTTATCTTCTGTATTTGGACTTAATTTAGATGTTATTATTTTATTTTGATTTTGATTTATACTTTTATTACTATTAGTAACTATAAGATCTTTATCACCATTATTATTATTATTACTACTAATATTACCTATTAATATATTTTCATAAATATGACCATCACCATTATGATTTAATTGTTTTGAATCATTTATAATAATTGTATTTGATGAAGATATTGATTGTGAATCAGATAAACTTACACTAGATTCCAAATCAGCAATTTGATCTTCTGATGGTGACATAACTATCGAGCTAGTTGATAATTCTTCAGTTGATTCATGATAAATTGGACTTGTTAAAATCGATGATGATTCAATTTCTTTATATTCTTCAATAATATTTAATTTCACATCGTCTTCTTGAATAGTTTCATTGATATTTGTTGATATTGATGTAGTATTGTCACATAAAGCATCAATATTAATATGATGGCCACTATGACTTTCTTCATTTACCAATTCGGGTTGTTCATCAGTTTGTGAAACTGAACATGATACATCTGTAGTATGAATACCACTATCTTCACGATCAGTATCGATATTTGATTCATCTTGATGTATATTTAATAATTCTTGTGAACCATTTAAATTTACATCATCAGCAATTACTTTTAATGATTCAGCCATTGCTACTGCAGCTGCAGCTGCTTGTTTATTATTAAAATCTTCTTCTTTCAATATTTCTAATTGATGTTCATCAATTAACATTATTGGTTTTTTAATTTCCTCTTTGGTTACAGCATTCTGTAAACTAGATAAACGATCTTTTATTGAAACTGTGACTGGTGAAACATTAACTTTACCAATAATTGATTTTTCAATTATTGAATCATTATTTATTTGATCTGTAGTTGATGTTGTTATATCATTAGTTTCATTATTATTACTATTATTTTGTTTAATTTCGAGATTTTGTAAACGATCTTTAATACTAGTTAAATCATTCGATAGTTTACGATTTGTTGTATTTTTATTTGATGACATAATTGTTGGCGGATCATCAATTTTCTTTTCAAGCGATGATAAACGCTCACGAATACTTTTCGTATTTGAAAAATCTCCAGAGAATCGCTTTTGGCTTATACTATTATTTATTTTATCTTTTTCAAATAGTTCACGTCTCTTTAATATATCAACTTTTGGTAAATCTTTTTTCGATACTGTCGTTATATCGCTAATAGTATTATCTGATGATTTCACTTCAAAATTCATTAAACGTTCTTCAATTTTACTATTACCAGACATACGTCTTGATTGTAAATATTGTTGATTATTTAAATTATTTTCATTTGTTGTAGTTATGATACGTTCTGGTGTTGAATCTTTTGAATATGGACTTGATATATTACTACGAAAACCGTTACTACTACCGCTACCGTTATTATAATTTGTTGTTGAAGCTGTTGTGGCACGTGATATACGTGTTTTATAATCCTGAATGGCACCTTCATATGTATATTCACATGGATCGGGTGAACTAGCTGGTGCTGTACTTGATGATGTATCATAACCAGGTGATGATATATAATCACGTATTGTTTCACCAATTTCACCGTCGTTATTTGAATTATTATCAATATCACCAAAATTTTGTTTTTCTGTATCAACGTTGTCACTCTACAAGAAACAAGAAAAAAAAAATTTTTGAATTGAAAATTATTGAACGGAAAATTAATTTTATTTATAACCGGAACGGAATTTTATTAATTTATTTCTTTTAAATCATTTATCACGAAAGTCACAAATTGTACTGACAAATAAAATATTTCAAAATTATATTAGAATTGTGGTGTGAAGGTCATAAAATTAGTTATATTTTCAATATTTTTGAGTTTACTTTAAAAAAATATAATAACCAGAAATTCCACCAATAAAAATTTGTTTTTTTGAAAGTTAATTAATTTGTAATTGTATTTAATATCTTATCTTTGGTGGTTGAGAGTTTTTTTACCATTTTATAATTAGTTCAAGAATGTTAACATTAAACATTTAATTTTTTTTTTTTAAATAATAATTGATAAATAATTTAACAATTTTTTTTAACATTTATTAATTAAATGTTTGTAATTTGTAGGGAAAGAAGTAATTTTTAGCAATTAGTTTGTTTTTAATTTTTAATTTTTGATTAACACCTGTTAAAATTATAATTAAAATAATATTTTATTGATATATGGAAATTTGATGCAAGTATTATAATCACATTTTATTTCAAATTTTATTCCGGCCTGACAATGCGTTGGTTGGTTGGCTCGAAAGGATAGAAACAAAGAACTTTTTTAAAAATTGTATTTAAAATAATTGATGTCACTCAAATGAAATGTAAGTTTTTTAATTATAATTATCTATTTCAATCACTATCCGATTATGTTACCATAGTTAGCATAATTTCTGAATAATTTTGATTTGAAAAAATAGCAGCTTCTGCATAAAAGATCTTTTTCATAAGCGTTTTATATACTTTAAGGCTTTAAGCTGAATTTACATATACGTAGTTTACCGGTTTGAGTTTGATTTTAACCAAACTTAAGTAGGCAAACGTTTATTTATGATGTAGCTAGTTGCCATTTTTTCAACAATTCATTGAAATTATATTTTTTATATCGGCAAAGCCATCAAAATTTTAAATTTCCTATACATTTTCTCGTTGTGGTTTACTTAATTTAAAATATTTGTATCAGTTATGCCTATCGCACGAAATCGTGATGAGACAACTTAGCATATGAAAATCGATCTTTAGTTTGTCCTAGAAATTATATAAATATAATTTACAAAAATTGATCATTGAAGATTATAACGACATTTTCCAGTTGTATAATATTAAATTGATCTTATTGAAATGTTACAATATCAATTTTAAAATAATCGTGAGCAAATATAATTTACTTTTTAAAACAATAAAAAATAAAATTTTAAAAAACAAGTGTGAAAAACAAATTTTTATTGCTTGTTTTTAGAATTTTGACTTTGTTTACTGATCGGATATAATTTTTGATAAAAAATGTATAGCTCAAAATATTTGGCATTTGGCACAGAAAAGTTAATTGATTTTAAACGTGAAGTTAAATTAGAAAATGTTTTTTTTTTTCATCTAAATATTTTTCCGCAATCTTTCAAATTCCGTAATTTAACAGACTATTTAATTAGTTAACATTTGGTTTAAATTTGTTTAATAATTAGTTAAATATTAATAGATAATTTAATGTTTTAAAAAAATATTAGAATAAAATTTTAATTATTTTATTAAATGACTTTATTTCAACTGATCGATTTTTGTAAAACTAAAAATATAATTAACATTAAAGTTAAGAATATTTGAAGATTAATTTTTATAAAAATTCTACAATTAATATGAGAAGATTTGATAGCATCTATTAAATTTAAACTAATATAGTCCATTTCTAATCAATTCTTTGCTCCGTATTGAGAATGCAACTAAAGTGTAAAAGGTGCCTAATTCGAACGATAATTAAAAATTCTTTAAATAATTCGTTTTATTTAATTAATTTTTTGATGAAATTTAATAAAACAACTATTTTTAAAATATTGAAAATTGACTTTTAAATCTCTACATTTTTTCAAACAAATATTTCATTTTAAGTCCGCAGTATTTTACAAAGTTCCATGGAAAATGTGTTAACCAATGTCTAATTAACATTTTCTCCAATAAATAAATTTGAAGAAATATTGAAGATATAATTTTATCTATCCAGTTTTTATCTATCTTTCGAATTAATAAATATTAATTATGATAAATTATATATGATCAAATATAATCACATAAATAATTATATGTGGTTATTTTAAATTTCCTTATTAATTAAATTTTTTTCAAAACAATATAAATATTTAAAATTTTCACAGTTTTCCCAAAAGACTATAATTTTGAACTGAATTGTACATTACTATTATATTTTAATCAATTGTATTTTAATATGAGAACAATTTCCACCATAATAACAATTAATTGCACCTGTTATAATAAATTCCATGGAAAACCAAAACCAACGCATATCAACATCTTTAATTTCGCTTTCCGTAAACAAATTTTCTTCCAGAGGAAATTCAAGAGTGAAAGTAACAAAATTTACAAATTTTTATATTTATTTTCTTAAAAATTTTAGTTGGTAATATAAAATTAAAAGTTTTATTTTTATTCAAATAAATAAATTGCAAATTTTTGTGAATAATATTGTGAATATTTTAAACTTACCATTACACTATGATTATCATAGTCCTCAGAAAGACTGCTTTTACCACTGGCGCTGCTTGTTCCAATTCCCAAGTCACTTAAATCGTTAGCTTCATCTTCTGTGTAAACAGTTAACGATGCTAGTTTATTACTTCGGCCTTTTCTTTCACCTCTGGATTTATATTGTTATTTTTGTTGGTTGGTTTGGTGGGCAATATTCAAAATGTTTGGTAGTTTTTTCGTTTGTTTAAATATACAATTAAATAACAACAAAAAAAAATTATCAAATTAATTAAATTTTATATATTTTAATTAAATTTTATTTAAAATGTTGTGTGAATAAAACTAAAACAAAATGTATAAAATTTTGTTTTACACGGAAATATTAAATTTTGGTATTATTGTAGGAAAATTTAAATGTATTTTCTTGGTTTTCAATAAAGAAATACAAATTGTGTGAAAATTTCAATATAATTTGTTATTATAATATTAAGTGAATCTAATAAAAGTTGTAATTAATTGGGATTTTAAGTTTTTATAATGATTGATTGTTTTGTAAAATGCCAAAATCCAAAACTGATTTTGATGAATACGCAAAATTACATTGAAAAACATAAATTTAGAAAATTATAGACAATTAACAAATTTGATTTGGAAAAAAAAAAATAGTTTGACTTACACAAAAAACTTTAAACTTTGGAGAAAGAAACAAGATTTTATGAAGATTTCTTCCAACTGGCAGCATTTCTTTAAGGCGATAATATACTTTGTATTTTAAGAATAACGAAACTTATACGAAGTATGGAAATCATTTTCATCATCCCATGTACGCAATGTGGGAAATGTTTATGTATCTTCAATTCATACTATTTTATGGGCAAGCTTTAGATTGGTCGGAATTGAAGATATTTGAAAGTTGGAATTGAAAAAAATTGATTTATTGATCAAAATGTCACATTCATTGCAATCGTAATAACAACTTCAGGCAATATTTAGGAATCAATTGATAAATTTACTGAATTACTATATACTCATAATTAGTATTGCTTAGTATTTTTTATATTATACCAAAAATTATTTATTAAAATTTGTTAAGATTTATAATATCAAATTTTATTTTTATAATCTCCAACACAGTTTCTAGTTTCTACATTTTATTAAAAATTTAATAATCACTCATTACTAAAAAAACAACATTTTCTTGCGCGTGAACAAAAATTAAAATTGTGTAAGTCACGATGTCCCCAATTTAAACAACAACAACAAAAACATGTTTTACTACACTGAAAATGGATTTGTACTTAATTTTTCATGCATTTATTTAACCCCTCTTCAACCTTTCAAAATTTTCCACGTCTGTGAATGCAAAAATTGCAATTTATCGTAGACAGTGAAAGTGAAAAATAATATAAAAATAAAAAAAATTATTGAAAATTGTTTACATTTTAATTTTCAATTTCGATAATATATTTTTTTTTTAATTTTTTGAAAATGTCACTTGAAATTTAATAAAAAAAAAAAAATTTGGTTCTGGTTTGTTATATGAAATACGAAATGGATTTGTGATATAGTGTCTGTCCACTTTTGACCTGAAAATCCATTTATTTTATTATTAATACAATTTTCATATATATAACAACATCAATAAGAAAAAAAAACTATAAAATAAATAAATAAAAAAAACATTTTTTAAAAATACTTTCCTTTATAAATAGTAATATGCGACTAAAAACTAATAAATAATACTAAAATTATATAATCTTTCATTCTTGTATCTAGAGTTTCAGTAATGGTCAATTGTAGTAGGGTTAACTGCAAACGTACTAGATTAGAGATTCAGTAAAGGTAAAGTATAGTAAAAGGGAAGTAGACCCTTTATAAAGGGAAGTATAATTGATCAAAATTAATTATGAGAATTAATAGAATTTATCAGAATGATATTTATAAGGGGTCTACTTCCCTTTTACTATACTTTACCTTTACTGAATCTCTAATCTAGTACGTTTGCAGTTAACCCTACTACAATTGACCATTACTGAAACTCTAGATACAAGAATGAAAGATTATATAATTTTAGTATTATTTATTAGTTTTTAGTCGCATATTACTATTTATAAAGGAAAGTATTTTTAAAAAATGTTTTTTTTATTTATTTATTATTTCATACTTTTTAGTCGGTCAAATATTTTAAGTTTTACACAATATATTTGTTCGACTAAAAACTGTAGAATTTTTATATTGTTTATATATTTTTACTATAATATAACATATTATAGTAAAAAATATATATTTGAGCGGTTAATAATAAATAGTTCTAACTCATGTTTCGCGAAAAGTCACTTGCAAAATTAACGGCTCATATATATAATTTTTATATATACATATGTATATTTTTTTATTTTTTGGCCCCGTATGGCGCTCTTTACCTGAAACATTACCCAACCAGATGTACTCATCGAGACCTTTAATTTCACATGATTTTTTTGGGCCCCATATGATTTTTTTGGGCCCCATTTTCCAGGCCCCACATGGTTCTTGTTGCCCCAAATACTACAATTACTTGCCCCAAAAATATCTGTTCTTCCAGACCTTTAATTTGATGCCCATATGATTTTTTTTCCATTTTTGACCCCATTTTTTTGGGGCCTACTTGGTCCCAGTTACCCGAAACATTACCCAACGTGATGTACTCATCAATACCTTTAATTTGATACCCCACATGACTTCTTTAAAAATAGGCCCCATTTTTTTGGGGACCCCACATGGTCCTAGTTACCCGAAACACTACCCATCGAGATGTACTCATCAAGACCTTTAATTTAATACCCCACATGACTTTTTTGAAAATAGGTCCAACACCCCGCCCCCTCGCCGGGCCCTGAAAATTATGTGGCACCGACTGGGTAAACGCTGGAGCTTAAGTTCCAAATTTGCGTTAAATCGGTTGAGCCGTTTAGGAGCTATGCCTAGGTGAGGAAAATATGAATTGTAAATTTAATAAAAGGAAATTAATAATAATTTCAGGCCCCACATGACCCGCGTTGCCCCCAAACACTTCCTTTACTGACCCCAAAGATATCTACTCTTCCAGACCTTTAATTTTATACCTTTCATGATTTTTTTTCATTTTGGGCCCCATTTTTGGGGGGCCCCACTTGGTCCTAGTTGCCCGAAACACTACCCAACGAGATGTACTCATCAAGACCTTTAATTTGATACCCCACATGACTTTTTAGAAAATAGGCCCAACCCCCTGCCCCCTCGAAGGGCCATAAAAGTTATTAAAGTACCGAGTGATTAATAACACGAGCTTAAGTTTCAAATTTGAGTTAAATCGGTAAAGCCGTTTAGGAGCTATGCCCAGGTGAGGAAAACATGAATTGTGAATTCAATAAAAGGAAAGTAAAAATTTAAATATTTTTACCGCCTTTATTTTTCTTATTACATTTCATTACGTGGACGACAATATTATGTGGGATCTGGTGCGGGGCTTTAAATAATGAAAATAAATGTGATTTTAATCAGAAAATATGTCCAGAAGTGCATGTAAAAATTAGTTTTTTTATTGGGATTCGATAAATATAATCGTGTCGGAGCAAACAGTAAAATATGTTAACGAGTCAAGCCCACGTTTTAATTATTTTACCATATTTGCATTTTTGTAATAATGGCGTTTAAGTAATACTTTTTTGATAAATTTATATTTAATTCAATACAATTAGTTATAAAGATAAACATAAAAAAATAAATGTTTATGAAAATTTGCACAATAATAATAAAAAAAACGCTTTTGATTTTGACAATCAATTATTGTTTGTTTTTAATATATCGATAACAACATTTTTTGACAACATTTTTTCCCGATAAGTAATTGAACTGCAAAATTAATTTGTCGTACGCTTATCAATGTTGATAAACATGGAATTTCATTAATAGAATTTACGATTAACATATTTATCAATTTACACAAAAAAAAAGCATCTGGCAAATATTTGATTGATTAGATAAAAAATAAATAATTATTTGGAATAAATATTTTTGTTTAATTTGAATTGTATATAAAAATTTAACATTTACAAAAAAAAAAATTTTTAATTGAAAAAATGAATATTTTACCTTTCCTCTAGCATTTCCGAAAATGTTTTTGATTTTCGTCTTTGACGATCATGCTCTTCCAATTCTAATTTTTTAACTTCAACAACTCGATCGATAATATGTTCAACACGTTTTCTTCTTGATGATTTCCAATTATCCAAATTCTATAATTAAATGAAAATAAAAATAAAATTTAGTGAATAATTTAATTTTATATCGTTAATTAAACATCATTAAATTTTTAATTGTACAACTTAATCGGTACAAGAAAGATTTGATAATAATTATGTTGAAATTAGGATATATTTAAATTGTATAGGGCAATATCTTATTTTGCAGTATACGATTTGTTGATATACTTTTGAGTAATGGCGATATTCAGATTTTGTTAAGAGAACGGCTCCAATTTAATATACAAGTTATTAAAATAATAAAATGTAATTAATATCGGAAATATTGGCCTGGTATTAGATTAAATTAGGTTTCAGTTTAGCTGGTACCGGTGTTCCAAACCATTATAGTCACACGTTTTGAACCTTTATAATAAAACCTCCTCCTAAGATCAGTACTTTCATAAAGCCGTGTCCAACGTGACGAATAGTGAATCAAACCACAGCTTCAAATTAGCCGATTTCTTGTCGTACTCGCACAATTTATATACGTTGTATTGAACTAGTCCAATTTCATGTATAGATATTTCTTCAGGTTACAGTGTCTTATTTGTTCCTACTCTAAATCTGCTCTAAATTGTGAATTCTTCAATTTTGTGGCCTAGTTTAATATATAATAAGGAAAAAGCTAATGCCACAATGTCTAAATAACTTAATTATGTTTGTACATATTTTGAGCTTCTATATACTCAAAACGAAAATCCTTACAGGATTTATAAAAAAAACTTCGTTAATTTGAACCAATTTTTAACATTTACTATATAGAAAATGTAATTTTGTAAGTCCATGAAACTTTTTATACTCATTGTTGATAAAATTATAGCTGTTCCCCATAAAAAGAAGAAAAAAAATTACATCTTTTTATATTTCCGGCCAAAATATTCAAAATAGCTATAAAAAAAATTCAATTATAGCCGGAAACTATTAAAAACAATCTAATAATAAATAAATTATTTATATAGAAAATATATCGGTAACATTTCAATTTTGATATCCAAATCTATTTATTATTTTTTCCAAAATATTTCAATCAAATTAATGAAATATTGCCAAGATCAAGGTCTGAAATTCCGTTTTACATAAGAAAGACCTTGCGATATTATTTAAAATGCAATTTATTAGAAAGCTAAAAAAAAATGAAACCAAATAAATTAATTAAATTAAAAAAATTATGTCATTTGAATTGTTAAAATAGAGGCGGTGCCCTACAATAATTGTTAAAAGGTGTGCCAATTCATGACTTATTAACTGTCCGTCATTTATTATACTGCCATATCGAAATGGGTGACCATGAATTTGCATATTTTTTTTATTACCGTCGAATACTATTAAAACCGAAAATAAAATTCAGTCTTTTTGTTATAAATAAAAATGGTTTTTAACAAATTTCAAAATTATAAAAGTTTACAAATTTAAAATATTTATGATATAAATAGAAAATTTTTATATAAATATAAAGAATGTGAAATTGATATAAGATGATGAATTGAATTGAGATGAATTGTATATATAAAGATAAGTAATTTGGCTGGGGCATTTAATTGAATTATTAAAATAAATGTGAGATATTGACTTTAAATTAGAAATTATTATATTATTCAATTATTAGATATGTCAATTTCATCTATTTTTTAAATGTTAATTGACAGAGTGGTTCATTAAATTTGAAATAAAAATATAATTTTTAGTAAAACGTAATTTATATTTTATACTAGCTAAAAATACAATATTAAAAAATAATTATTTATGAAGTGATTAAGAAATATTGCTGGAAATATTGCTCCTACACATCTAAAGATTAATCTACATCACTATTTAATTGAACTGAAAATTCGTAATAACATTTGAATTGTTGTGATACATTTGACTGTTCGTTAAAAGTTACGCGACGTGTGTCTTTCTTTTTAGATTTTGATTTTGAATAAGAATTTTACTGCCTTCCGTCCACATCAAATTTTTAACTTTCCTTTCAATCCAATTCATTTATAAAATGCCTGGAGTATGGATTTTTAAAAACAATTAGAATAAGAATAACGTCGTATTGTAGCTAATTTATTAAAATTACAAATTTCACACCGCAAATTTCATGGCCGTCAACTGACGAAATTAAATTGCGTGTATCATTTTTCTCGATATTGCTGCGCGTGGGCACCATACATACCAGTAGTTTAGTAATTTTGGAATATCAAGCTTCAAATAAGTAAAGAAATAATAGTTTTAACAAAACTTGTCACCACAACTATATTGATGTAGATGAGCTTATTTATAAGCTGTCACTGGTTTTTATACTGAGTTGAAACTAAATAGTTCATCGACAGTATACAACGCTATTTATTTGTAGAAGTATTCTACATGTATACCCCCTTTTCTGGAAATTGTCCATATTTTTAGTTAGAGCCCATTATCAGGTTCGGTCTTCAAAAAACTAGGATCATATTTGAATCCATAGCTTCAGAATTGATCCATGGAGAAATGTGGTTTATATGTCATTAGATTGGTAATTAAAGCAAGGTAGATGCATTATGTTTTTGTTATTTGGTACGTGTCCAAAATCCGAAATCTTTTATATTTTGTTTTAAAGGGCTTTTAATTACTAATCTGGAAAACATGAAAACCATACTTCTCTATTGACCCTTTGTAGTAACCCAAAAGTAGGCTGTAATTCGAAATAGTGGCAATATATTACCAAACCTTCGAACAACTATTTAGTGTCGATCGAATAAAATAATCTTTGAACGTCTTGATATAAGATAATTAATTAGACAGTTATGCCACAATTAATTTTCTTCTAAAATGGTAATTTTCAGTTTATGGAACCCAAACGTCATGTAAATCTAAACTTTACTTTTCATATTTTCAATACAACGAATGGATATTAATTAAAAATTATTACAAATTAGTATGCAAAAATATTAAATTAAAACGTTTCATTTTAGCTCATAGTCCATTTTCTACTTTATAATAATAAATTAAATTAAAAAAACAAAACGTTGTTTTCACAGTATCAAATATCTTATTAATTCGTATTTTATTTTAAAATATAAAATCCCACGCTTTTTGCTGAATAATAAAATCCATAAAATCTAGAATTTTATATAATTAATTTTATTTAAATATTATGATTTTAAAATTTTGCAAATTAGCATAGAAAAGTGTTTGTAATCTTTGTTAGTCATCTTGCGCATTTGATAAAATATTTATTTATAAATCATTAGCATTTTATGTTTAATAGAATCTATTTTATTTATTACATATATTTAATTTTATATTATGGAATTATGCATTATTTTATTATAGTAGATTGCACTTCTTGTTTGTTTTTTGCCTATCTTAACAATTAAAATATTTGTTTTTGAACATATTAAATCAATCCAAACATTAATAGTTCCAGAGTAACGCTATGAGCGGTGCTGACGCTATGTTATGCTGAAAGTGTGCAGAGTAGAACTTTTAACTATACGAGAAGTTTTGGTTTGTGTTGAATATTTGAATCTACATTACTTTCATTTTCGTCCTTTAATTCTATAAAAATTTCTTCTCACTTTTTATCATTTAGCAGATTGCTTTGGAACTCTAAGTAAAAACTAATATTATTAAAACTTCACTTTCAAATATCATTTTTTAAAACAAAACTTCGAAATTGCGAACTGCAACGTATGGACCTTCAAAAACAAAAATAAATTCATATATGAAAGTGATAATTGCTCAGCACCAAAACCCATACAGAAGACAGTTTAATAGCATTCAGTTTCAATATCAGCTTTTCTCCACTCTATGCACAGTGCACAGTCATTAAATATATGTGAGATGATTGGTAGCATATAAAAAGCTTTCAGCATAGCACAGCTTTAACATCTCTCATAGCGTCGCTATGAACGTGCCCTTAGAATTAATAAAATTATTTTTTAATTTTCATGTTTGCTTTTTCTCTGGGGTATAAACATTTGGAATTATATTTTTCACTGTCATTGTCAATTAAATAATTGAAAATAATAAAATTAATATAAAATTTTTATAAATGGAATTATATGTAAATTTATACAGTAAATTATAATGTAAATATATATAACAGAAAATATTGTTTACATAAATGTGATTTTTATTTATTAGAAATGAATCATAAAAATTAAAATATAAAAGAGATGTAAAAGATAATTTATTTAAGTAAACATAAATGCTTTTAAAAAACATAAATGCTACTCTTGCTTTTCTCGCTTTATGGACTTCGTATAATTCATTTTGTAATTAAAGTGTACTCCTAATTATTTCACTTAAATTTTATGTGGTATTATTACTCCTGTCCTATTGGACATTTAATCTGAAATAATCTCCAGTTTTTTTTTTCATATTCCGAATACATAATTGTAGAGTTGGTAGTTTCGCTTTTGCTCTAAGAAAGTGATAAGTTTTATTATAAATAACTTGCAATTCATTTTCTATATCATTTGATTTTTTTTCTCCACTAGTGTATTATGGTAATATCATCTGCATATGCGTCCTTTATTTTTGAGTTTTGTAAATATAGGATTATATCCCTTATAAATATGTTAAAAAGAGTATGCGGAAGGATTGTTCCTTGCTGTAAACCGCATTTTTAATTCTAAAATATTAATTTGTAATATTTTTTCCATCGGATATTCTCAACTTTTTATTGCTTTATTTCATAAATTATAAATACAAAATTTTCTGGGAAGCCTCTTTGCATTAATTTATAAATTAAACCTTCTATCTACATCGTGTCAAATTCCGTTTTTGTGTCAATGGTCAATGCCTCTACACAGTTTCTGCTATTTAATTCCTAACATATATCTGAAGATATTTTACTAATTGCATGGATTGTTGAATAACTTTTACGGAAATCCGAATTGTGTATTCGGTATTATATTTAATTCTTCTAAACTTTCAATTACTTGGATTGGGTTATAAATTTACAGGTTTATAACTTTCTGGATTTGTTGGATCTTTACCTGGTTATAATATAGGAAATATTTTAGAAAATAAGAAAACCAGAAATGGTAGAAAAGTAATAGACTTGCGGTTACAGACATGTCATTGAAACATAAAAAGAAATTACACAGAATTGAATTATCTATCAGCTGACCAAATTTGTAGGTTCTGTGAATAAGGATGAGGACGTTTGGATAATAGAAGTATTAATATTGTAACTAAATAGTAATTATTTGTTATATTGATAACTATCATTTAAGTGTCATGAATATTATTTAAAAAAAAAAACTTTAAATCGTAATAAATAATAAATATTTAATTTATTTGGTTATAACGAGCATTCAATATTCTTAAATTACAACTAACTATTAACTGCAATTATTATGCAATGTTCTCACAGTATCTTACAAATAATGTAAAACTATCCAAAAATTTATTTACAATTTGCACGTTATTTTCATTTTTACACAAAGCAAAGAAAATTGTTTAAAGAAAATCATATATCGCTTAAAGGTGTGTTCACATCAGTAAAGAAAAGTCGTTTTTTTTATGTTGTCCTTGGGTAGATATTAGAAAATATTATAATACGATTAAATAAAACTTGTACGTATTGTATACAAAAAAAAATATTTTTTAAATTTTTACTAGATAATTTGAAATAAATTGTATTTTAATAAAACATTTATTAAATAACAATACAAAGAAAAAAACGCTCGTAGAGAGGGCGGGTATAGTAACAAACCAATTCGTATAGAAATTTTAAGATGTTATTTTCAAATTAGCAGCCACAACTTTTTTTATGAATTGGTGGGAACATTTTTTTATCAAAAACAAAATAAAATAACAAAAAATACACTAAAATATTTTGAATAATAATTAAATTCTATTTAATGAAAAAAAATTGTATATAAAGAAAATATCTTAATACGCATAGTTATGAAATAAAACAAGTAACGAAAAAGAATAATTGTGGAAATTTAAATTATTAATATGCTATTATAGAACATAGAAACGAAAACGTTTGACAGATTTGAAATCTTATTTAATTTATTTGTAGCAAATATTACAAGTTGGAAAAACTGTTTCATAAAAAAAAGAATTTTTCTTTGTGTAAAATCTACTGAACTTCTTCTTCAGTTTTAATTCTGCAATATCAATAATGAAAATGTCATAAGGATTATTCATTAAAATGTATGTGTATTGTATATGTATGTAATTATTTATTTGAAAACCCCAGAGGGGAAGCCTTATTCTCTAAACCAAATTTGATTAGATAGATTGTTATGTCTAAGTAACTAGAAAATCTAACATTTCCAAATATTTACATTAAGTGCTGCTCCCAATCTGTGCACTCATTTTAATTGTGAGGACAGATTGCTAGCATATAAAAAGCTTAGCACATAGCACAGCTTCATCATCAATTATAGTTTCACTCTGAAAGTGCCCTTAGATGAAAATCGATTGCTGTATAAATGACTTTTAGTTATAGGGAAATTTTTTTAGTGGTTGGAGTAATATAAACCTAGGTATCGTATACTTATGGATAGATCCGCCTTAACTAATTAACCAGAAGGAAAACCATTTCCATAAAATTTATATATAAAATTTGATCTACGCAGGTGTAAAATTTCAATTTAAAAAAAAAAAGACTTGTTAATATATCTTGACAATATTTTTGTTTTTTTATAGCATTATTATAATTAATGAAAATCTTCTTTCACATTTTATCAAAGTTTGCTATTATAAATTGCTTCAAGGTCTGGTGTGTCTATATTATCGGTATTGTCAAAGAAATACAAAATGTTTAAAGAAAATGTTGTTCTGGAGTGAAATATTGTGGGATTATGAGTTTTTATTACATATCAATATTTGTTCAAGAAAGACAATTCCTTAAACTTAATATTACCAGTACTATTCGTTGTCAAATATATGCAACATTTCATTTTTTATTGAAGTCTATTTTTTAACATTAATTATATTTTATGTTGGCAAAGATGATTTTTCCTAAATATAGCTAAGTGGAAAATACTTAAATTTCAGAATTTTAATGAAAAATTAGCTTTGTTTTTATACCATTGCAATAATTATGAATTTGAAATTAATCACTTAAAAAATAGTTGCTGTAAATTGAATTTAATAATTTAATAATCAAGGAAAATATTTTAATTTCGTTATTCAGCCTTCACTGATGTTAGATTCAACTTTAACAACATTGTGTCTTAAATTTGATAAACAAATTTATATTTTCGGCAGAGCCGTACAATGATATAAACAAAGTAACAAATATTTCTGAAAGTAGGACAAAATGAAACTGAAAGTTGAACCTAGTATTAGGGAAGAGAAGAAATTACATATATATCAACTACATAATATTTGAAATTAATACTATACCAAACAGAGAAGTGATCTAAAAGAAATATGAAAACTAGAGAACTTTATTGAATGAATTCTACTTCTACCACAACTAGTACAATCAAACTATATGAAACTATGAACTATTCTTGAAATTTAATTAAAACAATTTTTTTTTCTTTAAAAAATAATAATTAATTATTTAATCAAAAATATAATATAATTTATTTCAACATTCTGACACCAATCTTGGTTAATCCTTAATTTAGTTTATACAAAATTTTGTATTTTCCGTCTAAGTTTAGGAATACTCCTTGAATTAGTGTATCATAAATCAGTGTATGACCTAAAAATGTATCAATACATATATGCATATATATACGCTAATTCATTTTCCAAATGAATTTATATACTTAAGAAACAAATCTGTGTAAGCAAACACTAATTAATTACTGAAATCAATGAATTAAATGTTTACTTAGTGTTAGCTTACACATAAATTTGAATTACTGTATTCCTTACAGTAATAATTATTATGAACTATGATATGGATAAATTTTTCATAAAGAAATCCCAACAATAATTCATTTTTTTTTTTTCGTCATACACTAATTCATCATATACTAATTCACAATTTACAGCCACTTTAAAGAACTCACGATATAATTAAATACCAACAAAATATTTTAATTGAAAATGATTATTTAATGTAATACAACTTTTTTGCATATTAGTTATTTCTGATAAATTTAATTTTAAATTCAGTACTGAATGTACTCCATTACATCCAATTATACTTGGCAATGATAAAAATGAATTATAGCTCATACCATAAAATCCTTTATTTTTTGTACCAACTGTAAAAGTTTCTCTGCTATCTGTTAAAACTGCTTTAGCTAATCGAGAACAGATACTGCCAACTGTATAATTTGGATGTCCTTTATATTTATACATTTCCTTACTCATTGAAAATACATCTGATATATATTTATAAAATGCTTTTGGACCAGATTTAGCTAAACCAGAATGTATATCAAATAATGGTGTACCGGCAATTTTAACATGTGACCATAATGGCATTTTCGTTGTTACTGAACCAACAACATAACCAAGAACATCTGATATTGATATATCAAAATATTTAGCAATCATTATTTGAAATTGTAATGTTTCAACTGTTGTACCAATACCAATAATTCGATTAATTGGAATTTTAGAATATTTCCATGTTACATATGACATTGTAGTAGCTGGATATGTTGCAATTATAAATATTGCTTTTGGACTTAATTTAACTAATTTTGGTATTATTTGTTTATATTCAAATATATTATTTTTGACAGCTGCTTTAGATGATTCTGTATTTAATTTTTCAATATCATCCCAATCAATAATATGACCTTGTTGGGTAGATTTATCCAATGTTATTATATATATATCAGATGTACGTGATTCTTGAATATCTGTACTAGATGTTATTGTTATACCAGGCGGTGCAAAAGATTGTAAATCTAACATTTCGGCATAAGCTTTATCAGATGTATAATAATCAATAAGACAAATTTCAATACATAAATTGGTATGCATTAATGCTGCTGCACAAACCATACCCGAATTACTACAACCAATAATAGAAACTTTTTTTGGTATTAAATTTGTATTGCCTTTAAAATTTTTCAGATTTTCTAATAAATTTGATCCTAAAATATTGTCACAATTCATTTTTACTTTGTATAATCAAAAGGATTTTTTAATTACAATTAAATTATATTATTTATATATAAAATTTTAGAGAACATATTTTTTAAGGAATAATATTGAAATTATTTTAAAAAAAATTCTAAATTTCGTCTACTATCTAGGAAAAATGATTATAAATTTTTTAAAGGTATTTTTAATTTTTATATTTAATAAACAAACTATCATTCTCAGCAGCAATAAGAATAAGTTATGCTTGGATTGCATTGCCCTTTTCATTATGCTCTCTAGTCCTTTTTCGAGTTACAATACGTTTTATCTGTAAATGACCTACTAAATTAAATTCTTAAATACCTACTGAATTTAATTGTAAATGGCCGCCCCTTTAATATTAAAAATAGGTGTTTCGATTTTGATCATTTTGGACTTATATATGTTGTCCATATTACGATAATGTCCATCTTCAAAATTTTATTCAGTTGTACTTAAAACCCATTTTCTGCAAAACGATCAAAATAGAGTTACCTATAGTCTATAGTTTAAATAATAGAGGGCCATTTTATCAGTATTAATCTGATGATTTTTTACTTCTTCTATTAATTTTTCTTCGTACGACATTTGATTTTTTTTTTAAATTACGACATTAGAATGCGAAAAAATTTGAAAGTTGGTCAACTTTTTTCAGGACTCCGTATAAACTAAGTGCATTTTTGTAACTACTTTTATACAACTTAATTTTGATAACTGGTACTGCTACGCGTAGAGTGAGTTTTGAAAGCGTTCATTGTAATCGCGATATCATAAACAAATTGCAAATAATTATGTGAATAATTATAAAATTGCTTTAAAATTTTCATAATTTTCTTAATGTATTCAAATACACTAGGAAAAGTTATTTCTTTTAATATTTGTCTATTAACCTATTTATGATTACAGTAACGTCAATTTACTTTAGTTGAAGATTATATATAAAATCTAAATTTAGACCTGCATAGGAAAAACTATTTCCAGAAATTAATCCAGTTTTTTAAATATAAACTGGATTTATTGTTAGTCGTCTAGTAATTAATAAACATTCAATTTTTCAATATAATAAAATGTAATCAATCATATTATTTCAAAAACGTAATAATAAATTGTATAAAAATAATAATTAAATCTAATAAATATAATAAAATTATTGAAAAGATTGGTCTTTAACAGGTGTAAACAATTTACCTTAAGAAAACCTGTTAGGTACTCAACAATATTTTTATATTTTATACCAAAGCAAACCTTGGGATGGTCTTTTACATTTTGTCCAAAGATTTACATTTTCAAGATCACCAGAATTTTGTATTTTACAGAAGGCTATACCAAAATTAATAAAAAAGGATTAAAAAAAATATGTTTTTTATTTAACTTATCCAACCATTAATCATTTTAAGACATTCAATTTTGTAGATTGTCGAATAAAAAAATATTGTTAAAAAAATGTTGGTGAATAAAAATATTTTCAATTTTAGCAAAATGACAAGGACGATAATTAATGAGCATTCACTTAAACTGGAGACACTTATCAAAATAAATTAAGTCAAGAAAAATTAAGGTTTTCTACAGTTTGATGTTCAATTAATTTATGGTACTAATAAATTTTCTTTTATCTATTCAGGATGAAAATCATAAATTTAAAATGTATCTTTTCCAAATATGTTAACCAAATTTTTCTCGTAACTTTGTAACAATATAAAATTATACTTTACTTTTTCATTTAAATCAATTTTAAATAATCAATAAGTTTAAGATTATCATTAACTTTATATATTAATCAATTTTTAATTTTTTAAATAATAACTAAAAAAAGTTCATTTAAATATTACAAAATGATTTAATTTTTTTTTTAATAAGTTTCACGAATATTTAATTGGCTTTTCAATGTACTTTTGTGTAGTTGGTTACGTTTTTAAATTGTAATATAAAAAATATGATCTCATCATTAATGAATAAACCACAAAATTTTAAATTTCCATTTTACTTGAACTCTACAGAAAAATCGATGAACCCTAAAATAATACAAATTTTGTTATGACCATAATATTATATTTAAATTTCATTTATTATAGTTTGGTTTTCGTGGAAAGCATTTACCTTGCAATTCATTTTAAAGTGAAATAGTTAAATTTTATCTGTTTCTTATATCAAGTAAATATGGACCAATAAATTTAAAAAAAAATCCATTTAGTAGAGGTAGAGCTATCAAAGAAATATAATAGATATTTAATTATTATGCAGATATTTTCAAATCAGTGTTGACTTTAAAGAAAAAGGGTTTTGGGCGACAGTTTAAATGAATAAATGACGTATAGAAAGACAAAATGGTAGAAAGTTAACCAACTTTTTTGCAGGATTCCATATAGATTGCGTGCATTGTAACTGCGTTCATTTAACTTCATGCATTTTAACATTATTTTGATAACTGGTACGCGTAGAGTACGTATTGAAAGCGTTCATTGCAATGGCGGTATTAGAATTTATTTGCAACAGGGAGCGATCGATTGATCTCTAATGTAAAACATAATTTACTATGTCGGTTTCTAAGTTTTCGGTTAGATAATTTTACTATGGAAGATGGCATTACATTTTTCTTACAAAATACAAGGATTACTTACTATTTAAATACTATTAACCCAAAAATAATCGCTTAAAAGAAGATATTTTCATAAATATTTCCAGAATTAAACTTTCAACTTATTTGGTTGGTTTTTTACTTAATTCGATTGATTTGGCGGTAGTACTTAGGTAAAATCTAAGATGGACAAAAATTGTATAATTTAATATAGGAATATAGCCATCATAGGAACGAACAAATGATACGGTGCCGATACATTTAATAAAAAAAAAAGTTTTCACCCTTATTTTACAGAAAATGACATCTCGATTATATAGCGATATAGAACTTTGTCAGCTCTATCATACAAAATGTAATTTTTATTTATACTAAGTACTTACATTTTGCCAATCTTCTGCTTCTTCTTTTTTAATTTCTTTAACTTTTTTAACTTCTTCGGATTTTTTTAATTGTGTCTGTGCACTTTGATATAAATTACATGGTTTGATTTGGACAAATTGTAATGGATTACATGATGGTTTTGGTGGTGCTGGCCGTGTTACTCGTGCTCGCTGTATATAGGGTGTGGGATCATATGTTCCTGTGGGCTAGAAATATCAAATAAAAATAAAATTAATTTACTTTACAATATTCTCAATATTATCTTAAAAATATATATAAATTTAAATTTTATTTGTGATAATGGTAAATATTCTATTAAAATATTCAACATTTTTTTTATATATTTTGATAGCTGCTGTCAAATTTTTTAGTAATTAAAAAATAAAGTTACAACATCACAATTTACTTATGTAAATATTCCTATAGATAAGATTTTAAATTACAAACCATTAAAGTAACAATTAATTTTTTTTATGAGCTTGGGATCTTGGGAATTATGTTGATGCACAATGAATATAATTATTATACATCACACAAATAACAAAAAAAAAAGCACTACACTTGCTTCACTTCAACTGTCAGTCAAATAGTATAGTATAGTCAATGACCCATGATATAATATTTATTTGCGAAATTTCTGTTTTATTATATTTTTTTGCTGTTTCGAATGGCTCAATTTTATATAGTCTTCTATGAGAAGCTATATATTTACAATAGCTATTGAATAATTTTCAACAAATTGGTATTTGGCGATAATGGAATTTATTGCATTTTGTTGAAGGGGACTGTGTAACAACTCAAAAAAATCAATATTTATTTCAACATTTTATTTATTTTATAAATTTTATATAAAAAAAAAATTGTTTAGTTAATGCTTGTAATATTAGCAATAATTTAATTAGGGAGGATATAGTAGGTGTGTATAATAGAACTGGTAAATTCGTCAACATAATATAGCAAATTTTGTAATAATTTTGATTATAATTTGATAAATTAACAACAACAAAAAAGAAAAGACTGTGTTGGTTTGGTTTGTCAGCTAATTTCAAAATTGGTAATGTCAATTTGCTCATAACATTTTAATATCATCCATTAATTGTCTATAGTTTATTAAATACAATTTCCACAAAATGATAGCCTGTAAAAGATCGTTAAGAAATTGCAATTTTATTTTGAATTATGATGTAAAAAATCTTGCATTTATTTAGCTGAATGAATATTAGCTAATCACTTAATTTATAGTGATTATGAAGAGATTTGCAATTTAATAAATTGTCTCCTTAAAATTCAATTTATAATCATATTTTTTTTCATAAATAAACATATTTATTAACATTTATTTAATAAATTTATTTAATAATTTATTTAATAAATGGAATTTAAAAAAAAAAACATAAAATTTATTCAATTTAATTGCTATATGTTCAACCATTTAAGATTTATGAAATTAAATAGTTAATAAATTTTTATTTAAATATGAAGAAAATCACATAATATTTTATCAATTAATTTTTTGGAAAATTTTGTACTTTCGAAATATATTGTCACTTGTTGTTTTGGTTAACTAATAAAAATATGTCATCATATATTTAAAAATGCAAATGAATCTGCAGTAAAATGCAAAATAGAAATAAATTATATTGAAATTATAATAGTTTATAAAGTCAATTTAATTACATTTTGATGAAACTGATGGAAATATTTAACAGAAATTTAACTGTCGTCATATTGGTGCATGTTGCAAAACAAGTAAATTAAAATACTAAAAAGATAATTCAATTAAACATGAAACATAACAAAAGTAACGGTGTAAATCGATCCTTGGACTCATCAAAGAGGTTTCGAGACATTTTATTTCAATTTGGTCCTACTAATTTTATATGGATTTCGAACCTTAAGTTTCCTTATAGCGAAGGAACATTTAATTGCAACAAACTAATGGCTTTTTATTAGTGAGACATGTCAGCAAATGGATCTCAACAGTTAGAATTTTTCTCAATTATATATTGCAAATTTTATGACTGGTACTTAATCATTTAAAGCTGAGTCAACTTATAGCATATCGAGGTTTCGCTCTGGAGTTGAACTCGGTACCTAATGTATAACACTACGCCACCGCCATTTCTTCTATTGGTATCATTTCCATTAAAATCAGTAAGTAACAGTTTAATGTAACCTTAATACCTTAAAGTAATCTTAAATTATAAACTATAGAGTTTAATGTTTCCATACTACATTTGTTCTGAAGTCAGGTTTGATATAGTTTGATCTCTAATTGTTATTTCCTTGTTCCATCCTGGGCAAATGAACATAACTTATTAATATTTGTATATCTATAAGTTTATGTGTGCTAATTTAAATTATATTAGGAGTTTTTAAAAGTTATTCGCAAGGCTCTCCGCATGGCGCCAAAAAGGAATTTCGGACCAATACTCTAGCTAGATCCTTATGTAATGTAGTGTTTGCAATTTGTAATACAAAATTTCATCAATTCTACTTTATTATTACTACATTCATATTCGAATCTTTTGAATAATTGCCAGATCCGAAATTACCGATCCAGGATATTTTGTTTATCAATTGGGGTTTAATTTCGGAAGATCTGAAGCTATGTCAATTTTATTTAGGTTAATGACGGATTTTAATTCCTGGTATAAAGTCGGATTTCCAAAGGGACTTAAATTTATATTGTAAGGTTATTTTAACTAATTTTTATTATTGTTATCTAATTTATATAATTTAGGTTAATAGTATTCCCAAAAATGTGATGCAAAAAATGAAAATCATGATCAGTAGAAATATCAAAATTATTATGTAGTTTATTAATATTTTTCAAATTTACATGATCACTTCACACGCATAGGAAAATTAGAAAATTTGGAGAAAACTATTGAAAATTTTCAATAAAACTTTATATGAAATTAAAAGAAAAATTCCACGTTTTTATACAAAATTATATACTTAATAAAAATTTCAAAAAAAAAAAAACAAGATTTTATATGATTTTTTTCTACTCTCCCATAACACCTGTTATTATTATGATACAAAACATATGACAGTACCAATAATCACCACAACAACAGCACATAAATATATTTTTTATGTTGTTTTAATGTTAAAGTGAAATTTAACAATTTCAAATGATAGAAATTATAAATTTAAGTATTATTTTTAATATTGAAGGAGTTGTATCTCATTGTACGCAGAGACCATATGTCACTATTTCAATATACCATTTTTTATATTACAATAATGGTGATAATGAAAGTGAATGGTTCAATAAATAAGAAATATCTTTCAGGTTATAAATATGTTATTATGGTCATAAAATTTATGTTTTTTTTTCTTACCCTTGTTTTATGCATTACACGTGCTTGTATTATACAGAAATTTTATATATTACCATATGCTGTGCAATACTCTATCTAAACTCTCGACAAGTTCACCTTCATATGTGTATATAATATCCATGGTTTGAGACCCACCATCGATTTTATGCAGGTGTAATTTTAATTGTATCGAGGTTAAATTTGTAACTAAGTTGCTGACAATTAGTTGTCTTGGTGAAATGACCTTCCAAATCACTTTTCTTTATAATTGAAAAATAACTAGATTTAGGAAATATATATAAAATGTATTTCCCAAAATATTTTGAAAGTCTCGATGTTCGGACTCTTTAATATCTTTAATAAATTTTCATAGTTTATTTTGAACGTCTATGAGCAGATTTTTCGTATATCGACAATATTTAAATTTTCAATAGAAAATTGATATTAAATTGATATAAATCAAATAAATTATTGTAAAAGTGCTCAACGAGTAATGAACTAAAAAGGTTCACTAAACTATTTTACAACATTATTTTAGGGTCAATAGGTTTTTTTTTCATAAATTTTAGATAAAATGAATTATAGAATTTTATGTGGTCACGAATTTGTCACATTTTTCTATAATATGTTTATTATTATTCTGGCATCAAGAATTACCCTAGCATAAATCCGGTTCCGATTTATTTTAATACAAACAAAGCAAACAAAAAAAAAACTATGTTCAGAGGAAACTACAAATTAAAAATTAATAAGAAATATAAAAATCTCATTGACTAACTCTACCATAATTACAGAAATTAAATATTCCTACTTGCACAGCAGGTCATAAAATAGTAAAAAATATAAATAAATATTAATTAATTAATTCGAGATTTATTTCGATTTAGTCAATTTCAATTATAAAAATTTATTAATTTATAATAGTTGACTACTGACCGCATCAGCTATAAAATTTTAAATATTTTTAACTATAATTTTCCATTATGATTTTTTTTTTTTAGTTGTTTTTCGCTAATATTAATTTCTTTCTTGGGATTCAGGTGCAGTTGATTGGCTTCAAAATTGAAGAAATTAGTTCTGTCTAAGAAATATGTATAATAAAAAGAAAATTTATTTCCGTGAGATTATTTCAAATTTGAGGAAAATAAAATTCCAATATGATCGATCGATTTTGAAAATTGGATTGGGAATGAATGGGAAAATGTCAATAAATAAAATTACTTTACTAAACTATAAAACTATTTAGACTGGAATTTGATACTGTAAATTAAATAAGTAATATCAAATTTTGACAACACTAATTTTGACGGTTCTGAATCTTATAAATTATGAGTTGCGATGCAGACGAGCTTAATTTTGTTATATCTCATAAAAGTGAAATTTTCTAATGCCGAGCATTTTTCTATACTACCAATAATCTTTTAATTGGTAACTGAATTTACTACCTGTACTCCCAGCTATTAAGAAGAATTTAAAAAATTATAATAATTTGAGAAATATAAAATTTAACTTAATTGTGGACATTTATTGACGTTATTGCTCCATTATTACTTCATAATAAGTCAAAACATTATGAAGTTTATGTTACCTACATTTATCAAATTAGGCAAATTTAGTTATGTAGTTATACTTCGATGGGTAAAAATTTGATATATTTTATTGCTACTGTTCATTACAAAATAGTTTTTAACACAATGGATTTCCTTGTTAAATCTCCTTGAGAGATGAGAGCATAGGCCTTCAATTTGTAGTTTTGTAACATTATATTGTAATTTTTTCAATATAATTCAAATTTTTATCGAAATCATAAATTCTCGGTCGAAACTAGAACACGTGACCCGTGACCAAATGCATAGTATCACCTTCGGAACATATCCACTCTCGCTTTAGGAATGGATATCGATAATTTCATTTGATCTAATTTAATTTTGACAATAAAAAAGATTGTACTCAACATTATTGAAGATTTTTCTTAAAAGTAGAAAAGCTAAATAATTGTAACTTCTGATCCGATATCAACGGGACCGAACCGATGTCATTATGTATTACGATTAAAAATTTCACAAATAGTATTTACAATAATGGAACAATTTTAATGGAAATGCATCGATATTGAGCAATCGATAATATAGTTTAATACTGAAATTTATATAATCATAATTAGTCAACTGCAAACGCAAATTAACATTGAACTACTACTGTTTGAAGGATCAATATAAGTCAATTTTCAACCAATAATTATTATCAATTATTTCTGTTTCAAATTCAGCGTATAAATAGATCAATTACATTTACCTTAATCAATTATCCAAATTAGTAAATAACAATTTACTAAATATATTTAATAAATATTTAAATTTAATGTAATCAAAAAATGTAATAGTACCGGAAAATTTAACGTACCAATTTTGTTCCACAATTTGATTCATTACTGTCATTTGTTGCTCCATTTGTTCCAATCGTCGTTTCAATTGTTTCATTTTCTCGATTTATTGTCGTTATTATATTATCATTATTATTGCTATTTTGTATTAAAATGTTTGGTTTTGTGGTGGTGTTGGTGGTGGTGGTGATTTTATCACTTCCGGTTGGCATTTTTCTTTATAAATTTTTGTCCTCAATTTTTGGTTACAAGTAAAAAGTCAAGTTTTTTTTGTATTTTACTTGAATTAATTTCGAATTTCTTTCAATTTATCTGTTTTTCTTTTTACATAAATATTTTATATTATATTTACAATAATTATTTGTGTTGATTTAATGAATTTTTAATTATTTTATTTAATTGTTGAATATTATATGAAAAAAACAAAAATTGTAAAATTTTTTGTCATATAATTTTAAATTTTTTTTTTAAAAAAAAAAAAAAAGATTTAAAAAATTAAAAAGTTTTTTTTTTTTTTTTTGGTTGCGATTTCTCAATTTCTTAATGGTGAAAATCGAGCGGAAAAATTTGTTATTAATTTTTTTTTCGGTTTTTGTTTTAATTATAATTATAAAATAATATTTTTTTCTTGACTAATTTGCTTTCATTTCCTGTCATTAAATTTTATTTTATGTTATTTTTGTTTGTTTGTATCTTTTTTTTTTATATATTTTACACTTAATTAATTGTTCGCTGATGGCAACACGTATCGTTTTAATAAGTTAATTTTCTCTGTTACGTTTTTCTTTATATCTTTTTTTGGAGTTTTCTTCAATTTTTTATTGTTCAATCCGTCAAGATAAACATTTTTTTTTTACTTTTTGGTTTTGTGTTAATTTTCTAGATTTTAATGTTGTTTTTATGTTGCAAGTAATTTTGTTTAGTTTTTAGTTATAGATAGATGTAACAGTTATGCACAGTTGCGTTATGTAGATGACCTCTCCCAAAGTACTGTTCGTTTTGGATGTCTTTTTTTATGAACCGGTAATTTGATGACTCTTTTTTTTTCTATATTTTATTTGGTTTTTGATTATAGACGGTACGATGTCAACAACTCAACAAACGATGATAATTCTTTTATTGTTAGTTCTATTTGAAGATTTGGTTTTTGTTGTTGTGCGATATTTTCCATTTCGGTATGACAAATATATTTTGTATCTGTCGTCGTTGTTGTAGAACATTATTATCTGGAAATAAATAATAAACAAAGTTTTTTAATGTTAATAAAATGTTTTCTGATGGTGTAATTTCTATGGAAAATATTAACTATAATATTTAATATGGAAAAACAGAATTTACAAATAAAAATTATTGTTTATTCCTATAAAGATCAAAAGAATTTGTTTATATAATATTTATTATTAAATATTAAAAAAATATGGTTATTCGTAAATTTAATGTAAATTTTACATATTGTAATATGTAATACCTATAAAAAAAAAATCTGTTCAATGTTTGTATAATTGTTAAAGATTTTACCAAGAAAATTAAATCAATATAAGAACAAAAGCGGCATTCAACAAAAGTTTTAAAGTGTCATCATAATAATTTAGAGTAAACAACCTCTGAGAAGTAACAAACTATATCTAACAAAGACTTAAATATAATATCCAGGATAGAAATTTCAAAAATTTAAAATGAGAAATTCTTTTCGATAGCTTTCATATAAAATAATTCTAGCTTTAACAACTTCATCAATATGTTATATGTAAAGTTTAAATTATTGCCCAATTGTTCAGCCGCATAATACTTCCAGAATTATCGGTTACAATCTCGCTAATGGCTTCCCATCTATGTTCTTTTGCAGAATTCAATAATCAGTTAAATCAGAATTTTAATGACTGGAAACGCCAATCGACATTTGACATTTTAACAAAATGGAACGTAAAGACACAAACATAATCGGAAAATTTTACATTTTTATTTACTTAAGCCATTTAGATAATAATTTCTTAAGCTGATTCCTCAAAAGTTACTTCTTCTTTCAATTGTAACAAGTTCAATTATGATCGCTGATTTACATATTAATATTATGTCAATTTTCCTTGAATTTAAATTACTTTACTTTAACTATAGGATCAAATGAGTTTTCTTCATCAAAGTCAAATTTTTAATTTAGTCAAAGAAATTCGGGTTCACAAATTTTTTAAATTTGCAGAATATACAAAATTTACTTAAATATAATCAGTTGAAAAGTTATAAGTAAATATATTTTCTTTTTCTGCACTTATAATAACAAGATTTAATGTTAGTTATCTCTAAGATAGAAGATATTGTAATCAATTATTCAATATTTCTATATAATTTCAATATTTGAAAATACAATTTTAATTAATATTTGCAGTATATAATTAAACCTGAGCTATCATCATTATTATATACCCAACAAATTTAATAATTATTTTAAAATGCGTTTTGAAAATGATATATAGTTAAATCTAATCTTATACTATTTAACTAACATCGCTTACTACTTTGTAACTCTTGTTGCTAAATAAAACTGTATATTTATCCCACGTATATGACACTAACTATAACGACTATATTATAATACTATCATTTTCAATATCTTCATGTATAGATAGATAATATACAATCCGCCAATTCTGTCCTATCTAACACGCAATGGTAGCGGCACAAAATATAAAATAATACTAAAATATATTACGCGAGCGCGTACATTACCAATATTAAAATTATGAAAAATATTTATGTTGTGATATAGACGGAATCACGGAATAATGTGTGAAATATTTCAGAATATGTAACGGAATATCAACACTATGTATTAAATTAACAGCTCTAAAGGTACAAATATGTTTTAGAAGTACATTGTCCACAAGAAAATACTAATTTTCAGTTTCCACAAAACTTGTCTGTAATGTTGTCGTCGTCCGGATTGAATTTTCATAGAAAATTGAAGATAATTAATTTTATGAACCAAACATTTTTCTGTTCTTTGTTTCATGGAATTTCAGATTTCGTTAAGTTTTGAATATTTCCAAAGGGACATAGCAAGATCAACAGCAAACATGTGGCCAGATCAAAAACGCACTCAACGTAGTGGCAGAGAAGCGAATGAGATTGAAACTAGAAACAACTTTAGCTGCAAGTGTCCAGAAATGATACACTTGCCGGATATGAACTGAACAACCTTAGCGATCTAGCGGCTACAAATATGGTTCGGTATTTGAACTACAAATATGATTCGGTTCGGTTTGCGAATGACAGCTCAGAATCTAAAATCACTAATTTACCCATGTAGCGAAAAGGTTCTATCTAATGCACTGATTAGGATCGTTCTTAAACCAACTTTTTGGATTAAAAATTCAAACAAACCCCTATCTTATACAGTTCTTATTATATTCTGATTTAATCTAAGATAAAAGATTAAAATATTTCATATATTTTTTTAAAATTACTTTACGCATTATTATTTTTTTTAAATATTTATGCTATGCGGATCACAAGACGTCTCGGCATATCGAAGAATTCCGGTTATTTTGACCGTCCGTTGTCTTGTGATAGTGGTCAAGCAAAAAGTAAAACATATTTTACTTTTTTTTTTACTTTTCTGCAGCTAAAAGAGTTGTTATTTATAGTCCGTGTAATTTTAATTCATAGCGTCATAGTTAAATTATATTATTACATAAAAAAAAAGTTGACTTTTTGACCTGAAATTGGATTTTCTTGTCCTTCAATATTGCGAGGCCAATTAATAGTATATAGTAACAGCAGCTGGAGTAAATTATATTATATAGAATGATGACAATCATAATGGTGAATACAATAAATTTTGAATGTTGGTCAACTTATAAGATAAATGGTTACAGTGGGTGTAAATTATTAATCTTAAAGATATATAGACCGTCAAAATGGCAATAAATTTTAATTATATTATTATACAATTTTCATATTGATGATGTCTATATATAAATTTAACTAAATTTTCAGACTTACATATTTATCTCTGTCGTCTGTTACAAAAGACACGTTTATTAGAATTAATTTTATTGGTGCAAGAGACTAGGTAAATTTATGAATTAATTATAACTTTCATTATTCAAAGAATAAAATTACCTTTTTCAGCATAATATTTTTTAATGTGAAAAAAATTTAAATTATAATTACATTACTATACCATAAGAAAATAGAATTTTATTGAAAGTCAACGTTATATAGATTAATAAATGTGCTATAATTCCAATTAATCCACTTAAAGTATAATAAATTTAAAGTATTTCCTTGATCGCCCCATAATCATTTAATATTATTCTTAATATATACAAATTCAATTAAGATTAACGAATTTTTTTTCTTTCATTTTCTTTATTACGTGGTCTTCTTTTCCGTTTTTATGTTGTTTTTTTTTCTTTTTTCTATTTTACAAATCAATTTAATCGTTTTAAATTACTTTTAATCGGTCTCGATCTCTACATTGGTGTTCTTAGAAACAAATTATAATGTTGATCATCAGCAAGAAAAGCATAAATGAATGATTGAAAGATGAGAAATGAAGGAAATAAAAATGAAAATGAAAAAAAAAAAAAAAAAACCGAAAACAAAAATTTGATGTAATAAACAAAAACATAAAATTATTATTTTATTTTTTATATAATTTTGATGTAATCGTTATAAAAATTGTAATTTGAACTATTGCCACTTATTTTTATTTTAGCTTCTTCGCATTTCTTTGATAAAACTTTTTGAAATTTATTGTTTTTAAAGTCAGTAAACTCATTAGAAGCACTTTTTTTTTACAGTTCAAAGTTTTGTAAGAATGAATAAAGAATTCCTGAAGTAAGCAAATAAGAATTCGTGTTACTTAAAATTTGTAATTTGATTGATAAGGAATTTATGTTATTACACTGAAGTCGATTAAAAAGCATTCGTCTGCAAATGATATACCACCGCCATCCCTCGACTATTTTACAATCAACTATTAACATTACATACCCCTCCCTACTTGAAGGGAATATGTCAAATGTAACTAAAAATTTGAGTCAATAAAGTGAACTTTGAATAAAAACTAACCCATATTGAGATTTAACTTCTGATTCCGATTGAAACCAATATCGAATATGACAATTGACAATACTTCCCATATTGAAGATAAAATAGAATGGATTTCGAAAAAATCTAATATTTATGACCTCTTAACACCGTGTTTGCATATTGGCACTATTGCTGTCACTTTAAACGTCAAAGACTCAGGAATATCTTCGTTGAATACAGTAGCAGTTTACATTGGACAATAAGCGATAATGCCACAATGTAAACATATTGTTAAACAATTTTGACAGTCTTCGAAAGTATAATTCTGACATTTTTTAACACAAACTCCTACTCTATTCAGTATCTGAAGGAACTACTGTGATAGTAAGTAATAATACATTCATTTATTCATTTTTTGGCATATCAAACAATGAATTTTATGTTATTAGGTATTGGCAACACTGATATTGACATTTCTATATATGTTTCTAATTCTAACTAAAGTGATCGTGTTTGTTGTGATAATAATAATTACTTTATCAAGTTATAAAAATTAAAATTTATTATCACAAAAAATTAAGTATTACATTAATACAATTTGATAAAAAAACAAGAAAAGTTACTTAATTTCGACCACTCTGTCTTAATACTAAAACAGTATTGAATTTTTTTTTATAAAATATAAATTTTTCATAGAAAACAATTATAAATAAAATCAATATCTTTTTAATAATAATTGCCTTGAACAGAATTTATAAATAATAAACATAAATTTTTATATTACCATAATATTTACATAAAAATGCAAAATAATTTGCTTTCAAAAAAACAAGAAAAAAAAAAAAGAAATCTCATAAAATATAAATTTTAATTGTGACCGACTGTGCTCAAACATAAATAGACTATAATTTCTTTTGACTATTTGCACAAGATTGCCTTGAACTTTTTTTCTATTTTACACAGCCTTCACCCTCAATCACCTTCAAAATCACAAAATATAAAATTAATTATACATTTTTGATATTTTAAATAAAAACAATTTTTATTAAAATATTGAAAATTGATTATTAAAGAAAAATATTATTTATAAATAAGTGACAGATGATCGTTCAACAGGACATTATAATGACCATTATGGTTACCGATAAATATAATAAAATTCCTTAGTTGAATTTGAATGTCATTGACAATATCGATAATAAAAATTATATACGAGTATGATAAAAACAATTTTCTTGTGCTAATTAATTCACTGCAAAAATAAATTATAATATTTTTTGTCATATTGATCTTTAAAATTAAATTGATCATATTGGAATGTGTCCAATGTAGATTTTTTTATAGATTATCTTATCTAAGTGTCAAAATCCTTTATTTTAAGTCTATATTAATATATTTGAAGATTAAGTAAATAATTTTGGAAAAATATGTAAATCAGGATTTGTATCTTGATATTCAAAAGAGATCAATAAAAGACTGAATGACCATAAATTTTATTGGGCTAAGAATTTCGAAAATAGTCCAAGGTTGACAAGTCTTCGAAAGTGTAATTATGTCATTTTTTACGACTAAAACCAAATATTGTGACTGCTTTGAATAAATAACCATGAATAACTTATCATTCTCTCTACTCTTCTATATACTAGAACTAGATCACTAGATAATTATTGGACATCTATTAGACATCAGAAAGTTTGCATAGAAAACTGTAGAAACTATTTTCACTACAATAATTTTACGTATTATATAGGACCTAAATTTTATTTTTTTCGAACTATCTAAATCATAGTGGACAGTAAAATTATAGGAGACTCTTAATTCATATTCTGGAAGTCGTATATTTGTTGATTATATAGAATCGGGACGCTCGATGTAACCAATAAATATACAAGATTATATTGCGAAGAAATTCACAAAATATCACGATTAGTGAGAAGTTTCAAATATCTAAGCGTACAAATAGGTAGTGACAATAGCAGGTCAGAATGTATTCAAGATAGAATACAAGCAGCAAATAAACGTTACGACGATAATCTAAAATTATTTAAAACAAATCTACTAAGAAACAAAATTAAGATGTTTATATATAAAATGTCAGTAAGGCCATTTGCAGTTTAAGATGGAGAACTATGGACAATAACATTAAGAGAACAACATATTTTTAGAATAATTACGTAAGATTTTCGGTCCAAAGATAAATCAGTTTGAAGAATATGATTTATAGTCCAATCGAGAATTTTTAAATTTGGTAGACGATGAAGAAATTGTACGGTTTGCCAAATACCAGAGAGATTACGATGGGCAGGACATTTACCTAGAATTCCAGACATAAGATCGCAAAAGCGAATTTTTAATACCATAAATCAAATGGTCTACAGGCACAAAGGTCAACCAAGCAACAGATGGAAAAAAACATATAGTAGAAGATTTAAGAAGATTACGGGTCAGAAACTAGAATAAATCAGCTAAAGATAGAAGTATAAGAGTCTAATTGTGAATCAGGTCAAAGCTCATTATATTACTAAATGGTATTTAATACAAATTTAGCTATTTGATAATAAAGCGTTCGATCCCTAATTTCATTGTTAAGATTCATATCATAGCTGACATAACGTATCCGGTTTCAAAGTCATCACAGGTCCAAACAGTATTACGAAAACTATATTAAAATAATATATACATAGTTCCATAATTCGGTATGATTTAATTGACTTTAATATGTTTATGAGATTATTCATTACGAGATTGTAATAATAAACTCATTTTTATAAAAGATTTCGTATCCACGAGATTATATTTTATGAGATTTCGTATAATTCCCAATTTTAATCTTACACATTTCGGAGACTATATAATATAAATACCTTTATCTAGTTATCTAGTTAAATCTATCAGACTAAATTAGATATTCTATGAAAATTTTGAATACATTTATTTTATGCTTTTACTTGATATATTTTCTTTTAAGTCTTTCCAAGACAGAAAAAACGACTATGTTTTAAAATTTAAAAATAAAAACTAACGTAACAAAAAACAAATTTAGATTAAATTCTTTTCGGTCAGTAAACTCTTAGAATGTGTTGTTTTTATTTATGTTTTATACGGAACGCATCATCTATGCAATCCTATGGATATTTTTCTGAATTTTCATGATCAAAGCTAAAGTTATTTGGTAAAATATTTCATTGTATACATATATGAAACATTTACACAGAACAGAGCGTTATATTTGTAATATACATGTTGCTTTCCGTACACGTGTATTTCAATTCCAGCTCTTTGATAGATTGCACATGAAGGTTTCATTGAAAACTAAATCAATAAGTAAGTAATAATAGGTCAGTGTAAAAATGTAAATTATTTAGCCAATCATTTTTCATAATTTATCCTGTCAATTATAAAAATTGAGATGTAGGCCTAATTTCTAAGTTTTTTTCCAGTGATTTCAACCTTTTCCGAGCAATAGCTTCCCAGTCGCTGTTTCGTCCCAATTTGAACATAGAATCGATAGTCGTTATTTTCTGATTTTACAATTTTGTTCATGTCCTAGTATTTTTAATAAACGTGACCGTGACCTGTAAAAATGTCAGTTATTGCAGGTTTGCTAAGAGCCCCTTTACATTATCAGACTTTTCATAAAACATTTAATTGTACAGTGTGAAATGTTTAAAAAAACACTAATCACTTACAATGTTTAAAGACAAATCTGACAGTATGCATTTTCATTAGATTTTCATACTTGAGTTGGTGAGTATTCGACATCACCTATTTCAAAAGTTTCATATATAAAAATTTAGTATAATTTCAAAATATATATTTAGTCTTTCATGAGATCTTTCTTTAAAATCATTTTACTGATGAAAATGATTACGACCTTTCAAGTTCACAAACAGCTGCAGAAAATATAAAATCAAAAAAAAGCAACAGCACGCGGACTATAGAAAATATTTTAATGACAGAGTACAACAAAGAATAGAAAAATAATATTCTTGAATTTTATTCCTTTTTGATGGAATTTTAACTAAGAATTTTCTGTTTCTTTTATTTTTCTTGTCTTATTTTTTGACTTATTATTAAATGTAATTGGCGAACGCAAGGTCATTTCGACTGTAGAATATTATTATTATTATTTAGAGATAAAATAATAATTTTTTTTTAAAAAAATTCTTGAATTTATTCATTTGCAGCCATCATCATGGATTATAGAGGTGCAGATAAGCTTATTTTAAAAAAAAAAAAAAAAGAATTTCTTATAGTAGGATTGCGTGTTTATTACTCAAATAGTTTAATGTTTTGGAAAATTTGTTAATTGTCTGTCATGATCACAAATTAGTGTCAGATAGAAAAATAAAAAATAATTATAGCCTAATAATTACTTAGTAATTGCCATAGAAATATAATTTTTCAGGATAAAGAAGTTTACAACTCTTTGAAGTTTGAAGTATTAACAAAAGTTTCGTTATGTATTTGTTATATTGATGGATACACTATTACCAGAGACGATGAATTTCTTACATACCATTTTACTTATCATGGCGAAAATTTACTTCGCCGTTTCTTAGAATTGTGTGCTTCTTTAAGTATTCTTTAACTCACAGTCTTAATCCTTCGAATATTCCAAACTACCAATATCCTTCTTGTTATTCGTTTGTGCTTTTTCAATTTCTAGACACATTAACTTAAAATTTCTTCATGATTCCCTCCAGCTCTTAATTTCCATAAATTATTTTTCCGATGGCGATAAACGACTGTAACTTTTTGACAACATCACATTTAGCTAAGATGATCTGTGCCAAGACGATCTCAACAAAAATCATTCGTAAAACATTAAATAACAAATATTTTAATAAGATGTCTTAAAGAATTAAATAAAATCTTTTTAAATAAATTATGATTCATAATGGCGCCAACATATAAAAAAAAATAGTAAAACGTGCATGTTTTCTCTATATATATTATTACATCCGTAATTATTTCAAAATGCAGTCACGCAAGTTTTTTTTACGTCATTTTCATATTAGTATCGGTACGTTATATTACAATCTATTTAAAATGAAATGTGAAAACTTAAGAAAATTTTAACAAAAACACTCGAAAAAATTTCAGGTATCCAAAATTGAAATTAACCTTTTTTGTCACCAGGCGATAATAAAAATTATTTCACTGCAAAGAAAGTGTCTAAATTTGTATTAATGTATAAACAATTTTGAATAAAATTGTAAATAGTTGATAATAATTCGTGGGAATCTAAAAAATAATTGACGGATTGCCAAAAATTTAGATTGATTTACGAAAAATTGTAATAGTAAATGTTGTAGAAAATACCGAAGATTATAAAATTTAGTATTAAATATCAAAATTTAGTATTCAGAAATATCAATTTTATGGAATGCTGAATTTTCTTGTTTTGTCCTTCATCCATCCATGAAACTTGTAGAATTTTCTGATAAACACTTCGAATTTCATTGAACATTTCTGAAGCAGTGGACCTTAGAAGTTTATTAAAAACATTTATGTACATA
The DNA here is from genome assembly GCA_963920725.1 of Rhamphomyia laevipes. Taxonomy (NCBI): domain Eukaryota; kingdom Metazoa; phylum Arthropoda; class Insecta; order Diptera; family Empididae; genus Rhamphomyia; species Rhamphomyia laevipes. The sequence continues at coordinate 51,294,163 of OY987257.1, forward strand.
AAGAGCCGGAACAGTGAAGTAATGTGTAGTATCACACATTCTTTTGAACAATCTCGTTTGAAACTGTGACAATATGAGATTCAACAGTAATTGACTTAAGTTTAATTTAAAGTCATCGAGGAAATCTACCACATCTTTTGAAATACATTATGGGAACAATTGTCCATCTTTGGAGCAAGAATAGTATAGTTTAAATAAGGCAGCTGTGTTATTTGAAGAGCTTTACATATTTTAAGATCATATCTGAACAAAAATTAGAAATCTGAAAAAGATTTATGTTATTTATGTGCTCCAGAAGAGGAACAAACTAATAAAGCATATTTATGAGCATATATTTTGAATTTACATATAGAAGCCGAGTTTATAAAATAGACTCAAGACAAGTCGCTTGGTTGCTAAAAGCAATCATTTAATAATTAATGTATAATCTAATCTATATTCAGTATCTTCATTTCGAGTTTATTTCGGTTTTATATTTTAAGTAAACAATAATTTTATGTTTAATTTTATGCTACATATTTTATGAAAGAAATTAAAAGCACAAATAATAATAGATAATAAAATAAAATTATACATTAAATTAACGAAATTTAAATATATTTTTAACAATAATTACACAGTTTTACAATTTTTAATCGTTTTAAAATATAGCAAATAATTTTTTGAAACTAAATTATAGTTTAATGGAGTAATTGCTGCACGATTTATTATGAATTTTAATCGCCAAAAACTTTCATTTTGTGATCAAGTGTTCAAATTATTTTGATAATGTTCATATAATGAACACTGTTTGCATAATAAAAGCCAAAAATTTATAACATAAAAACTGATTTAAATATAATTAATAATTTATTGAATTTAAATTAATTTCACCAAATATAATGAGGAATTGACCAAATATAATGAGGAATATTAATGATATTTCTCAAGCAAAATGATCTAGTACTTACTGGTCACATCAGGAAAGCTGATTGCTAAGTAATATAGGGATAGTGATTACTGAAAAATAGCTCTTATTTATTAGTTTAGTTAACCTTCATAGGATTCTATGATCATTTTTTACTACAAACTGAAATAATTTTTTTTAAGTATATAGTGTTTCTTTAATACAAATACATTCTTTCAATAAAGAAAACATAAAAAAATATGTTAGATATAAAAATACTTAAATTCAAGACGCTTTGGTCAAAAATGACATAACTTCAATAGCATAAGTAAGTTTTATATGAACATCTTTAAAATTGCCATAATATTTCCAATAAAATTCTTTCTATAATTTCCATTTCTTAGAAGTAAATTTTTAGAATTGATAATTTTTGCTTGAAATTTGCATAAAACTCAGTCATTTATTGTTCGAAATTTGAAAAGTAGGTTCTACACTGCAGCAAATGTTATATTACACTACGTTTCTGTCATGGTTATTATCCATCAGATATATTATAATTATTAACTTTAAGGTCCTGAAGTATATATTTTAAGAACTTTTAATATAACTAAACTCCACATAGGTAAAAAAAGATTATTATTAAAACCCTTAGCGTCCATGCATGAGAACGAGGAACGTATGAGGGTTAATATAATTTTTTATATTTATATTTATAATAATATTCTTTTCGCAAGTTTTCATAGTGAAAATATGAAAAAATCTAATTCTAATGATATATTAACTATATAGTAAATTTTATTAATTTGTGAAATTTCATATAGATGCCAATTACTGAATATTTTACCCTAATTATCACCAAATATATAATTTTCTCATAATTTTAAATTTTAATAGTTGTTTATTTTTTATATTAAATATACCTAACTTAAAATTATTTATAATAAACCGGTCTGAAATGTAAAATATTATAAATTTTATTTAGAATTCTTATAAAACCGTTGAATTGCCATATTTTTATGATAATTAAAAAAAATATATAAAATGTTGTCACAATAATAAAAAAAATAACCGATCACACACATTAAAAAATAACTTGAATTAATCGATTAAATTTTGTTATAAATATTAAAGAATTTTAGTTTTATATAATATATAATAAAAATTTCCTGTTTTGTTAAAACTCAATGTTAATCATTTATTTCATATATAGGATAAATTTTATACAGAAAAGTATCGATTGAATTACATCACTCAATAAATACATAAATGTAATTAAAGATTGAGCCAAAATAAATAAAAAATATCAAAATATGTTACTCGTAAATCCAAGTTAACAAATAAGTTACGCAGCTGCAGAGTCAGCTGGATTAAATGGATTAATATTAGAGACTAAATAAAGTTACTAATGGACAATTAACGATATTTTCTGCAGTGTGATAATGGAAATCTAACTTTCATTCAAGTGAAATATAGGGTCTACCAATGAGAACCTTTTAGCTATGTTAATAGTTCTGTATTATGTAATTCAGTTTTTTTACATTGTCCACTTGTCTTATGTCCACTTATGAGTTCAATTTCGCTCGAAAATCCTATTAAAATAATTAAAATCTATTATGAAAATGGTTGATCTGTGAAAACAACTAAACAATATATAATTTTTTCTGATGAAGCTCATTTTACTTTTGAAAGGCTAGGTTAACATGCAAAATTGTCGGAATTAGGCTTCTAGAACATCCAAGGGCATCAGTTGATGAG